>SEMN01000618.1:0-269543 GCA_005408345.1 Macquaria australasica
GGTGACATCACTACAACAAAGTCAAAATTTCAGGGCAAAAAGCACGGGTCAAACTAATCTAAAAGAGAAAACGAAAGCAAACGCTAAAATTATCACCCACACATCTGACTGCTCATGTTTCTCATGTTGGACTTCATAGTGATGTCGCAGTGTTCCCAGAACTTACACATACATGTAGATGGGTTCCCCCAGGGGTGGAGAGGCACCAGGAGTTAAACGACCCGACACCTATGTAAGGTGGTCAGGAACCACAAACCTTCAAACACATGCTAGTCCCCAAAACTCGTAAGTGGACTCTGAAGTTACACTGTCTGTAATGCTGCACATTTACTTGATGACTTGAATGAACATTTGAGAAAACCTGTATTTGAAGTGAGACACAATCTTGACCCTTGAGTTAGCTTTTTTGGAAAAACGTGTGTATTTTATCCATGTAAGTTTAAATTTTGGCCAACTCAATTTATGAGAATAAAAAAGAAAAACTCTGGTGGGCTGGTACCATACTGGGCCCATGCCTCATTTCGCAGTCTCTGTCTCCTCTTGAGAAACGAGAACCAACATTTTTTCCAGCAATAATTAACTGAAATGAACTGATTTCAGCCCTAGTGTCTCAAAGGTGTGGACCTCCATGTATTTGTCCATGTGAGTGGGAAAAACCTGAGATAAAATGTCATGTTTTGCAACAAAAAATGATGAGAAATACCAGCTCCAGAGAGGTTCAACCATAGTCTGGCATTCAACAAACCAGTGCAAGTGGCTGCAGAAATGACATTCTTTCTTCCTATGATTTAATTGTAGTTGGTGGTTTATTTAGACAGTTGCACAACTGCAAAGTTGATAATGTGTTACTTTTCATTCATTTTATTCCATTAATGTCTCTTTCAGTATGTCTTAGAATAGTATTAAAGAATGCTGTAAACCAACAGTTCAAACTGAATTCTGCTTAGCATTCTTCTTGGCCCTGGAACACATAAATATTTGAAAAACCCGGATCAATCAAACTTTACATGTGAAATTCTCACTAAGATACTGTAACTCTCACTATGCGTCCAAGGACTGTCATATGCATGCATATAGTCTCCACATAGACTTTACTGTATGAGGTATACAGTAGGGTTATAGGGAGTGGATGCCTGCTGCAGATATTCACATTTGCTACAGCTCCTTTTAGATAGTATACTATCAATACTATCTGCTGCTAGAAAAACAGGCAGGGCAGTTTCTCTCTCAGAGCATCGCTCGTCTTCTCTCTGAGCAGCAGATCAATGCATCTGCACTGATATGGGCTGGAGCTGCCTATTGATCCACTCTGCCTCGTCTTTGTCCTCGGTCATTATGGAGATGAGAGAGTGACCTTTTCCAGAGGTGTCAGAGAGGAAAGGAGACTGGTTAACAGCTTTCAGGAGAATGAGGCAATGAGGCTTTACAGCGCAGCCTGGTTAGAATGATTTCTATGAGCCAAGACTGACCACAAACACTGAGGTACCTTTACTGTACATCACAACTCTGATATATACATGTGAAATTCACTGTAACATACTGTAACTTCCACAATACCCACTGTGCCTGTATATGTATGCTTGGCTTGTGTGTGTGTTTTGTGGAAAGATTTAAAGAAGAGTGATGTGTTTTTAATGTAGTGACAGTCATAGTGGTTGTAGTAGTGGAACTACATAGTAGTTGTGGTGATAGCAGAGTAATAGCTGTGTGTGGTACCAATAATCAGTGGCAGAAGGAGTATTCTTAATTAAGTACAAGTAGCAATACTACAGTGTGTTATTCATCCCAAACAGAATTTTTGTGACAAAGATGACGAAAATAGACAGTATATAATGTTAAATATATATATATATATATTAAAAAAATTCCCCACTCGCCCCTGTGGGCAGTCTATTCCTCCTTCAAGCTCGGGTCCTCTACCAGGGGCCTGGGAGCTTGAGGGTCCTGCGCAATATCTTAGCTGTTCCTAGTACTGCACTCTTCTAGACAGAGATCTCGGATGTTGTTCCTGGAATCTGCTGGAGCCACTCTCCCAGTTTGGGGGTCACAGCCCCGAGTGTTCCGATTACCACGGGGACCACTGTTGCCTTCACTTTCCACATCTTTTCTAGCTCCTCTTTCAGCCCTTGGTATTTCTCAAGCTTCATCTATCACTACTGCCTTCTTCTGTTGTTTGTCCACCACTACTATGTCCGGTTGATTTGCCATCACCAGTTTGTCAGTCTGTATCTGGAAGTCCCACAGGATCTTAGCTTGGTCATTCTCAACCACCTTCGGAGGTGTGTCCCATCTTGACCGTGTTGACTTCCAGCCCATACTCGGCACAGATGTTCCTGTACACTATGCCAGCTACTTGGTTATGGCGTTCCATGTACGCCCTGCCTGCTTGCATCTTACACCCCGCTGTTATGTGCTGGATTGTCTCAGGGGCATCTTTGCACAGTCTGCACCTGGCGTCCTGCCTGGTGTGGTAGATCCCGGCCTCTATCGATCTTGTGCTCAGAGCCTGTTCCTGTGCTGCCATGATTAGTGCCTCTGTGCTGTCTTTCAGTCCAGCCTTTTCCAGCCACTGGTAGGATTTCTCGATATCAGCCACTTCTTCTATCTGCCGGTGGTACATACCGTGCAGGGGTTTGTCCTCCCATGATGGTTCCACCTGCTCTCCTTCCTCATCCGGCTTCTGCTGCCTGAGGAACTCACTAAGCATCTCATCACTTGGGGCCATCTTCCTGATGTACTCATGGATCTTTGTTGTTTCATCCTGGATAGTGGTTCTGACGCTCACTAGTCCTCGGCCTCCTTCCTTCTGCTTAGTGTACAGTCTCAGGGTGCTGGACTTGGGGTGAAATCCTCCATGCATTGTGAGGAGTTTCCTGGTCTTTATATCAGTGGCATCGATCTCCTCTTTTGGTCAGCTTATTATGCCAGCGGGGTATCTGATGACGGGCAGGGCGTAGGTGTTGATAGCTCAGACATTGTTCTTCCCATTCAGCTGACTCTTCAGGACTTGCCTTACTCTGTGGAGGTATTTGGCTGTGGCTGACCTTCTTCATGGTTGCCATTTGCATGCGGGATCCCAAGGTACTTGTAGCTGTCCTCCACATCTGCTATGTTGCCTTCTGGTAGTCTGATCCCTTCAGTTCTGACTACCTTCCCTCTCTTGGAGACCATCCGGCCACACTTGTCTAGTCCGAATGACATTCCAATGTCGTCGCTGTAGATCCTGGTGGTGTGGATTAGTGAGTCGATGTCTCGTTCACTCCTGGCATACAGCTTGATGTCATCCATGTAGAGAAGGTGACTGATGTTTGCTCCATTCCGTAGCCGGTATCCGTAGCCACTCTTCGCGATGATCTGGCTGAGAGGGTTCAGGCCTATGCAGAACAGCAGTGGGGATAGTGCATCACCTTGGTATATGCCGCACTTGATGGTCACTTGTGCAATTGACTTTGAGTTGGCCTCCAGGGTTGTCTTCCACAGCCCCATTGGGTTCTTGATGAAGGTTCTTATTGTCCTGTTGATGTTGTACATTTCCAAGCATTCCAGTATCCATGTGTGTGGCATTGAGTCATAGGCTTTCTTGTAATCAATCCAGGCGGTGCACAGATTGGTCTGTCTGGTCTTACAGTCTCGAGTGACTGCTCTGTCTACCAGCAGCTGGTGCTTGGCTTCCCTGGTATCGCTACCAATTCCTTTCTGGGCCCTGCTCATGTATTGGGCCATGTGCCTATTCATCTTAGCCGCTACGATGCCTGACAGGAGCTTCCATGTTGTACAGAGGCAGGTTATTGGCTGGTAGTTGGATGGAATTGCGCCCTTCTGGGGGTCCTTCATGATCAGGACCGTCCTCCCTTGAGTTAACCACTCTGGGTGGGTCCCATCCATCAGCAGTTGGTTCATCTGTGCTGCCAGGCGTTCACGGAATGCAGTTAGTTTCTTGAGCCAGTAGGTGTGGATCATATCCGGGCCTGGTGCTGTCAAGCTCTTCATACCTGACACTCTTTCTTGGATGTCTGCCATTGTGATGGTTACTGGCTCTTGTTCTGGGAGATTGCTATGGTCTGCTCTTAGATCCACTAGCCATTGAGCATTGGTGTTATGTGATGCCTCCTTCTCCCATATGCTCTTCCAGTATTGTTCAGTCTCAGCCCTGGGCGGATCTGTTTTTGTGTTCGTACCCTGCCACTGAGAGAACATTCTGTTTATTCTCCTAGATTCTGCATCTCTGGTGTACCTCTTTAGGCGGGTGGCCAGGGCTGTGAGTCTTTGTTTGGCAGTCTCCAGGGCCTCAGGTATGGGCAGCTTGTTGTACTTCTTAGGCAGCCCTTTCTTCATCCCACCTTTCTGTAGTTCTGATAGCTGGCTCACTTCCCTCCGTGTTGCCTTAATCCTGGCCTCCAGCCTCCTTCTCCATGGAGGATACTGCTCCTTATGGCTCTTATTCATCTTGCCAAGGATCTCAAGGATCACTGTTGCTGTGGTGTATGTCAGCTTATTGGTCTCAGTGATGGTCGCAGTAGGGATTGTCTGTAGTGCTGCGTTTACGTCTTCTAGTAGACTTTCAGAGGGTACTTCAGTTAGTCTTGCTAATCGGCCACGGGGGTTCCAGGTGTCTAGCTTGGTTATGATCTTCAATCTCAGGTCAGCTGCTCTTGCGTTAAGCCTCTCTGCAGGGCTTGTTATTGGGGCTTGGTACCCAATCTCGGGTGGGGATGATGATGATGATATCTCCCCCCAAGAACAAGACATATATATATATATATATATATATATATATATATATGTACACATTTCTTTCTTTCAATACACCCCGCCATTTGTAATCTGAACCTCATGTATATATATATGTATATATATATATATATATATATACATACATGAGGTTCAGATTACAAATGGCGGGGTGTATTGAAAGAAAGAAATGTGTATCAGAGTTACTGTGTTATAAACAAGCATAAAAAACAGAGTACAAATGGAACTGTATTGAAGGGTACATCACACTGTAAAAACACTCCATTAACTATTTAAAGTCCTGTATTCAAAACTATCCTCAAACGTATGGAAGCATTATCTGCTACATGTATTCACATAAGTAAATGCATTATGGCCCCATTCATAATTACATTATTATATGATTTGATTACTATCCCAAATCGATTAAAATATAAGAAGAAATTGGTGGAGATAATTTTAACTTCTTTATATACTGTTGGGGAGTATAATCTACATCATGTTTTATAAACGGTTCATGTTTTTTTTATGTAACATTTCAATATGCAAAGTAACCGATAACTACAGCTATCAGATAAATGGGTAAGGATTTATATCTTCAATTTCTTTCTATGAACATTCCAGGAAAGATTTATGTAATTTGATAATAATTGTAGGGAAAATTGGATTTTTCTTAAAAGAAAATCTCGATTTAAACCCAAGTAAATATTCATTCCTCATTCATATAGACTTTTTAGGCTTTTTATGGAAGTGTACCAATTGCACGCTTTATTTAGTCTCCCCTATATTTAGTACACAATTACATAGTTCTTTTCAGGAATTTAACATTGCAGAGCTGTGAAATAAAGCATTATTGATACATGTTAAAATATACTTTCATTTTGAAATAAAGTGGAGTAAAGTACAGGTACTTCAAATTATACAGTACTTGAGTAAATGTACTTACATTCCACCAATGGCGTTATTACTTAGCAGTTATTATACTAATAGCAATTATGGCAGGAGTAGAGGCAGTAGTGAGAGTGGTAGGATTATACAAGTATTAGTTACATTAGCAGTAAAAGTACTTCTGGTTGTTTTTCATATATTCTTTAAGCAAATAAGGACTTCAGTTGAAAAAGCAGCCATTTAATATTAGAAATATAAAACATGCAAAAGCATCCAGTCTAATTTGATGTTTTGTTGGGACACATAACATGCTGTGTAACTAACAGAGTACATTTTTCATTTCATTATTTGCTGCAGATGTCTATGTTTGAAAAAAAGAGTCAGCTGTTTGTTCCAAAGCAAAGTTTGTCACTGTTGGTTTTGGCTACTGTAATGTTTCTGGTGTTCATTTTTTCATGAGCCATAGGGAGGCTGAGAGGCCTGTGTTTGGATATAATGATGGTGGCCTATACCTGCTATTATTAACATCGCATGAATGAGTATCCTTCGCTGCGGGAGTTAGGAGCAGGATCAATACGATGAGGGAAATTTTAAAGTGGCTAACATTTTGCTACAGGCAACACTGGATTAAGAGTCTGGTTTGTATTCAGAAAGAGTGAGACAGCAGCCTTGCAATCAATTCTGCCTCTTATGAAAATACAAAACATGCTCCAAATATGGTGTGTTTATACATGAGCTGGACAATGAAAATGATTCTTACATTCTTTCTCTATTCAATTCTATCTTATTTGCCTCAACTGCAGAGAGAACCAGGTATTTATTTGCCACAGCCTTATATTTTAGGCATTCATAATTTCACAAGTTTTTATGAATGTATTTTATTGAGCATTAAAATGTATTAATGGCCTTGGAAACAGTAGTTTGACTTGCCTTTTTCCACAGCACCATGCACTAATGAAGACTGTGAGATGTGGTGTAAAAAGCTAGATGAGCTAAGATTTATTTGGTCCATATATTATATCACAAATTAGTAAGAAACTTCTGTTTTCTGATCTGCTCCTGTTTTCATTTGCTGTTGATTCTGTTAACACAGACTCAGCACTTTCTACACGTTTACCTGTTGCCTTGATAAATTCAGTATAATGTACATTTCCTCAGCACTAATTCCATCACATCCAGTTCACTAAAATCTCTTTAAACAGTGTCTTCTTACTGTCCTTACTGTCCTTTTTTCAAAGAGAAGAAAGGAGGTGATAAAAATGTTGATATGCACATCCAGGTTGCTTACAGTTATTCCTGTGCTCACAGCAATTTAGCTTTGCAGACTTTATGAACAAAAATATACATTCAATTATTTTCAGTCTATATTTTCCTAAACAGCTGCAAGAATTGAACATCATTCAAAAATAGGGCAGTAAACAACATCATAAAGATGCATACATAATATTTATCAAATGCAATATAAAGTATGAGGTCTCTATTAATTAATTATAATTGGCATTAGTGTATTCATAATATTACAATTAACATAGCATTTCAAATTTTTTTCACATAGTAGACTCCTATTCATTTGGAAAGCCTGATTCATAATAAAGTTTATTTGCTAGATTGATTAAACAAAACAAAAAAAACATTAAACAGAAAATATAAATGTAGTAAATGGCATAAAACCTCTGACTTGATGTGAGAATAAAGGACTGTGTGTAACTTACTTTATTAGTTTACAAGTCATTATGTCCTAATAGTTTCGTGGGAAGAACTAATTTGGACTCAATTAGTATTAATTCTCCCGCTCCCCCCCTCCCCCTTCAACCCAACCGGTCGAGGCAGATGACCGCCCACCTTGAGCCTGGTTCTGCTCAAGGTTTCTACCTGTTAAAAGGGAGTTTTTCCTTGCCACTGTCGCATAGTGCTTGCTCATGGTGGGAACTGTTGGGTCTCTGTAAATATAAAGAGTCGGTCTAGACCTGCTCTGTTCGAAAAAGTGCCCTGAGATAACTTTGTTATGATATGGCGCTATATAAATAAAACTGAATTGAAACTGAATTATTAGGGTGTAGTTAATTGACTTATGATCAGTTGTTGATTTCTAGAGGAATTACTTGAAAGATTTGCTCAGTTTAAACAAAGTCAAATATGAAAAATCCAAATAATGGTAACATTTCAGACTTCGTTTTTGATGTCGGATGGGTATCTCTTTTAAAAGAGATACTGTTTTCACTGATTAACTGCTGTCAGGTCTACTTTGTTGATTTTTGTTTTTTTTGTTTGTTTTTTTGTTGACCTATTGGTCAATGAAACTCAACATGTGATGCACAGATGTTTCACATTTCAACCCTTCCTGTGGCTCAAAAGGCCGAACCTTCATTTTTACAAAACATTTTTTTTTTAATTCATGATGTTATTTACTTCATCTGTTGCTGTGTAATATTTTCATGTACATGTATGTTATATATGTGCAATAATTTTATCTTATCTATTGTTCATACTTACAAATGCACAAATGTACAGGACTATTTTTCTATTTATTTTTATTGTATTTTATTATATTTTATTATTGTATTTCTATATATGATTTCCCTGCTGTGGGACAATTAAAGGCTTATCTTATCTTATCTTATCTTATCTTATCCTATCTTATCTTATCTTCATGGGGGGCTTTTATTGTGAAAAATGGCAGGAAGGATTGAGTTTCATTGACGGTAACTACAGAGTGATCGGAATAACAGCAAAGTAGACACAATTAAAATGATTACTGAATGAAAACAGTATTTCTGTTGGAGAAGAGTAACTCAGAGCAGCAGAGTAGTGAGTATGACATGACTCTGTTGTTATACTGATGGAATTAGTGCAGTGGAAATGTACATTATATTGAATTTACCATGTGAGCAGTTATAGTTCTGGCAATTTCTCTCAATTTTACAAGGCCTTGATTTTATTTTTCATTCCAGCCAAGGCTATTACTTTAGACCCTGCCATTATTTTTATTCTAGTCTAGTCTAGTCTAGTGAACTTTCTTTTATCTGGATAGTTTAAGAAGATCTAGACACCAGTCCACATTATCTTTTGGTACATAAAACCACACACACACACACACACACACACACACACACACACACACACACACACACACACACACACACACGCCCCCTCTTGACCCTTTCACCACCGTGTGTCAGAGGCATGTAGTCATGGCCTGCTGGTATCTTTTCAGTGCGTCCATGTCCTCTTTTGTGCTGCACACACATTAAGTGGTCAGCCAATCTAGCTGAAGAAGCTGAAATCAAAGAAATCCTATTAAAAGGCACAGAAGGGGTTTGCTTCTCTTCTTCCTTTCATGTCTGTTTTTAGTTCAGCCGCAGCAAGACAACTGCTTGATCCAGATGCTCATCACTATACAGACAGAGACTGAATAAGTGCTTTTTTTTGTTCATTCGGGAGACAAATAAAAGTGAATCTTCCAGGGGAAAAAATTAGCCTTCCTGGTGTTGGTTGCCTGAATATAGATATATATATATATATATATATATCAGAAAGGTGTTTTGAATACTGTAGTTTTCAGCTGAATGACCATAAATGATCCATAGAGACAGTTTAATAATAATCCAGTGATCAGGCTTTGGAAGCAGATGGTGGATCCTTTCTTCCTGGCTGTTTTGTCCCCTACTGTAAACTCCTCTGACTTTAATGATTGGGATTTGTATTGGATTCATGGTTTATTCGAGGGGAGACTTAAATTCTGTTGTGGCTCTTTGACAGCCCAGGGGAAAGACATCAAAGTGTCCCTTACGGTGCTTTGCCCTTTTTCACATTCTCCCTCTTGCTGCATCAAAAAGACTGCTGCTGAAGTAAAAAAGACAGGAACAGCACAAACTGTATCCTTTGTGGAGATGAACATTTAACATGGGCTGAGGCTTGAACACTGTGTTAATGTACTGCTTTGATATAAATTATTCAGTTGTCAAATAGTTTTGGCCAACTAGCAGGCCTTTGGCATTTTGGCAGCTCACTGGCATAAAGGATTATTTAATTTAATTTTAATGCAGATAACTTATGACCCTGGTGTTTGATACCATGTTGACTGATTGTGATATAAATATCTGTATTATTTGACTTTGCAGCTAATCTCTATAAACAGATCTCTGCATATGAATGCAGAATCTGCAAGCAAGGGACAAGATTTAGGTATCAGAAGCGTTCTGGTTTCTCTTTGTAGTCCGTTTGTAGTTCGAGTAGTATTAGCCAATCATGTTTGAGCGGACTTTGGTTGCATGCAGGTAAACAGTCCATGTGGAGAGCAAAAGAAGCAGAGTGCATTGGCTGAAAAGTATAAAGTGCAGGACCGTGACACCAGAGAATGGGGTCCACATCCAGATTCCTGTTTGTGGTTAGGTTTAGGTGACAAATGCACTTTGGTTGAGGTTAGGCAAAGATCATGGTTTCATTAAAAAGTTAAAACACATGTTGTGTCTTAAGTCACTGCAGACTACTATATGTCTGAATTAAACCAGATCCCAATCTTTCTCTAAGCTTAACCAAGTGCATAACCATAAAAAGTTGAATCACGCTGTCGTCACTACAAGCCCATATTGTATTGCAAGATTGGATATTTTGGTGGAAAACAATGAAATAAATTGTTAGTGAACAGATATGTTACTGATACGTTCAGTATCAGCATTTATCTCATTGTGTTAATAGAAAACGTAATCCAGTCAGCATTACATTTCCTTTAAGATGTATTCGATGTTGCAAATGAGCTGTAATTAAATAGAATTTAAATAAAGAGTCTAAGGGACACAGTCAGGTGGGAAACGACTATGGTGTTTTTAATTATTGTGACTGATAAGATCTCTGCTCAGGTTTAGGTTAGGCAGAGCTGTGCAATTCTTTATGTACAAGAGCCATGATTTTAATTATGACTTACAAAATTAGCAGTGTCTTAACATGCTGTAGCTAATAAAAGTTTAACCTGTTTCTTTTTTTTTAATCTCTAATATTTTATTGATTTAGCTTTTTAAAAAGGGACAAACAATGAGAAAAAACATTTAAAGAAACAACAGTAGAAAAAAGGGGAAAAACATATATATATATACACACACACACACACACACACACGTATATGCATATACCTGGGATTGGGAGAGTGTAAGGGCATGGTCACAACATACAGTATACCCTGGCATGATAAATATATAGTCACCTATTGGATATAAACTAGCTAGCAGGTAGCATGGCAGCTGTCGAGTGTAAATGACAACCGGTGAACTGAACTATTACACACATCACATCCTATTTAACACTGATGACATTAAAAACTCTGAATCTGGACCTCCAGGGTTCAGAGATGTGAGGCAGTCTGTCATGTCAGTCTGTGAAGAAGTCAAGCAGCTACAGTGCCGATCTGTCAACAGTATCTTTAGGGACCGTCAGCAGAAGCTGTGTAGCTATTATCAGCCAGTGTAATGCCACTGTAAGATGTCCTCATTATATTTTTATATTGAATATATCTAAGTGGATGCAATTTAAGATTCAGGTACATTTCACACATTCTGTCAGTGTTTAAATGACAAATCCGCTTCATAATGTCTTGATGTGACAACATGTTTTCTAAGGTTTAATAAGTCAGACAGGTTTTTTGTGGGTATGTTTTAACAAGTCTACTTAACTATTATTGTGATACATGTTAAGAGTAGAAACTGTCAACACTGTCAACATGTCAAAATGTAGTTTGTCCATCTTTACATCTTATATGTATATATGTATATATAGATATATATATATATATATATATATACATATATTGACTGAGAATTAAATTACCCATCCATTCTACTTCCACCATCTGCTCTACATAATTCAGTTATGTATATAAACAAAAATGGAGCCCATGTATCAAACTCTTGGTTACTGCATGTTCTGCCCTTTCACTGTGGTATGTGAAACGTTACAGCATTATGATAGCATTGTGTGTGTGAGAGTGCATTAACTCAAGAACAATATGCAACGTTGAACATTGCAGGTGTAAGATGATCTGATTAGATATTGGAACACCTTGATGCATCAGTGTGCATATTAATGAGGAATAAAGTGAAACACAAGAAGGAGACAAGGACGAGTTCTTAATACTCCACCATGCAGAGAATAAAATACCAACTGTGCTATGTGAAGTCAATCCTAATGACATAGTATCACTTTATTTCACAGTATAGGACAGGCTACAGAGAAGAAATGACCTCCCACCATTTAACATGAGCCCCGAAAAGACGCAGCGTACTCTCCACAGCTAGTGCTACCTGTCAAAGCTATAGACTGTACAGTTTCTGTACATTTCAATATTTTATGATTCTCTGTAATTACTTTCTGTGCAAGCTACCATAACCTGTACTGTAAAATGAAATGCTTCTAATACATTTGCTTATTAATTCATCAGTCACAGTGATTAATATCCTAATTAAAATAATTGGTTGTGTTCAGTATATGACGGTGGTTATGGAAGGACATTAGGGCTCTCAGGTGCCTTTTGTTTACATTATTTAATGGTCACCCTTTCAAAAGAACTGATATTAACGGTGAACAGTATTAGTACAACAAAGCCTGGTCATGTAGTACAACACAGGTGCAATTTAAATATGGACATGGGCATCATTTCTACTGGGGGAACATGCCCTGCTTCTCTTTTCAAAAGATGTAGGTTTTTTAACTTGAACACTAATGATGTCACCAGGGTTATCTTAGCTTGGACTTGGGGACCACAAATGTATAACAGAAGGTTTGTGTTACAAACTGCGGTTGCATGGAGTTTATTTTAATACAGTATGTGGACATTTAGGACAGTCAAGGAGGGTGTAACAAAATGGAGCGACGCCTGTGAGGTAGTTCAGGCAGTCAACTCGAGCTGCACTGCTATACACATAGCAGTGACATACCTCACTCTCCACAGCCATCTACCAAACACACCCTCCCACTCTGGTGGTCTGTTTAAACTGCAAAATGTCTCATCTCTCCCTCTCCCTGTCAATGCCACTGCTGCCCTGCATCAGTATTGCTGCCTGTTCTTTCAGCCCCACCATCACCCCAGCATCCACCTGCGGGCTCCGACTATAGGGGCTCATCACTCCCCAATATCTCTATGGAAACATATCTGCGGGGAGTGATGAGGTCGGAGCCTAGATGCCAAACTCTAACTATGTTCTGCTGCTGTAAGAAACATTTCAAACGGGAGTTGTCTGACTGAAATATGTTATCATGCTGCATTATTTAAATTGTAGAATCCAGCAATTTTGGAGTTGGACACATACTAAGGACAAAAATCAGGATATCTCAGCCTCACTTTCATTCATTTTGACTATTCTATCTCACCACCCCTTATTCTCCTAAAAAGACACTTTAATTGAACATGAGTCAAAACTAAGGCAGCAAAAAACAGTTTTACTGTGACAAGAATCAGTTTTCGTAAGTAAAACGATATCAGTCACACTCACTTATTTTGGATTTAAATAATAGGGCTCTAATAGATTATTATGTTCATTATGAATTAATCTGCAGATTATTTTTTCGATTAATCGATACTGTCAAAAAATGTCACTATCACTACTTCTCAGAGCCCGTGGTGACATCAAATGACGTAAAATGTCTTGTTTTATCCGAACCAAAAGATATTCAGTTAACAATTATATATTATAAAGAGAAGTAACAAATCCTCTCATTTGAAGGGCTGGGACTAAAAAATGTTTGGAATATTGTCCACCAGCATCCAGTCAGTCAGATGTGCTGAGTTTTCTTAGGTAGGGTTAGGAGATAAATGTATGTAAATGCAAAAAATAGCATTCACATATTATAGCTAGTTGAAGAACCCCTAACTTTATTATGTCTCCTCATTTTTGATACCAATCATTTACAAAGCTGTCTCCTCCTACAGCATCTTTCAAGTGTCATGCACATATCTGATCACCCAGAGTGTGTAAATTATCGTTCACACCTTGTAGCAGCAGGGTAATGACAGACCTCCGATTAGTCATTTTGGGATCCATTTGGAACTTATTCATTATGTTTCTTGAAGATTTACCTGCCAGTGTGTCTGATTCTGTGCAAAGAGCTGTGTGTGTGTTTGAGAAGCGAGGTGCTGGGTGGGAAGTGGCACAGCTACAATAAACCCTGATTGTTTGAAGCAGATAGCTATTAGTCAGCAGAGAGTGGGAGCTATTATGGTGGAAATGAAGCATTGTTAAAGAAACATAAGACTTCCCTCAGCAGATGATAGCCTCCTGAAGGGGTCTCAGATTAGATCTCACAGGTGCACTTGGGAGGGGAGCGCTGATCATTACACTGGGAGAATTATAGCGGCTCATCAAATCTCCTCAGGAATGAATATTAAGTCTTATTACGAGGCAGATGGGGAGGGAAGAAGCCACTGATGTGAGCAATTTACAGAAATTGTTTGGGTTGTAGTGCTTGGCATTTTACAAGAAGTTTTCAGTCTACCAATTGACTCCCAGTGGTGTAACAGCACTAATGCACTGCTCCATAAGTGCTGAAAGGAAATATGGCTAAAATTCAGCTTTGAAAGATGGAATGACTTTGCTTTGGGGAGTGCAGAGCTGTGTGAGTGAATGTTCCTGTCTCCATCCAGAGGCACAAGGCAGGTTCTCTCTGCCTTGATGTCAGAATGAAGTACAGTGAAGCAGAGCAGTGAATAGGGAGAGATAAAGAGGGTGACTGAGTTTCAGATTTATTCTCTGGCTATGAAGTTATACTTTCTGCTGTCAAAATCACTGCAGTTCTGTGAAATAAAACGTACATTTCAAGACAGATCAATCAGTGACGGTATTGGAAAACTGCTATACTGAATATTAGAAATTTATTGGTCTCCTCTTTTGAGTAGAGAAACAGGGTTGTTGGGCAGCACATAGTCATATATGTGCTCATAATGTACGCAAGTGCACCGCCTATAGTGCCATCTAATTGAAATAAACACTACACAGCAGCAGACGGCACGGTGGTGCAGTGGTTAGCACTGTCGCCTCACAGCAAGAGGGTTCTGGGGCCGGCTGGGGCCCTTCTGTGTGGAGTTTGCATGTTCTCCCTGTATCCGCGTGGGTTCTCTCCGGGCACTCCGGCTTCCTCCCACCATCCAAAGACATGCAAGTTAGGTTAATTGATGATTCTAAATTGTCCGTAGGTGTGAGTGTGAATGTTTGTCTGTCTCTATGTGTCAGCCCTGTGATTGACCAGCGACCAGTCCTGGGTGGACCCTGCCTCTCGCCCAATGTCAGCTGGGATTGGCTCCAGCCCCCCGCGACCCTCTAAGAGGATAAGCGGTATAGAAAATGGATGGATGGACTACACAGCAGCAAAGTCTAATTATGTCAGTCCTTCAGCCATATCTCCTGACAGCTGCTGATTTCAACATTATCAGTAAAAGAATGAGGCGGCTGTGGATCAGGAGGTAGAGCAGGTCATCCACTGATCACAGGGTTGGAGGTCTGATCTCCACCTCCTTCTGTCTACATGTCGAAGTGTCCTGGGGCATGACACTGAACCCCAAATTGCTCCCGATGTTTGACCAGCACTCTGTGTGGTAGCTCGCTGCCATCAGTGTGCGAGTGTGTGCGTGAATGGGTGAATGAGCAGCAGAAACCTTGTAAAGTGCTTTAGATAAATATAGCCATTTATTTTTAACTAATGGAGTTTTGTACAGTGCAGGATAATGTGCAATTCCACCACACAATGCAATATGGTGAGTTGTTTTATGGAGAAGAAAAATTAATCTGCTCTTCACTATGGCAAAAGCTTCCAAGGTTGGATTACCAACTAGGCAAAGTGGTTCACTGTGTGGCAATTCCTTCGATTCATTTTAAATTTATTTGGTAACATGCACTCATTCATGGTGTTGCGACCAGTTGTTGAGGTTGTTAATGTCAGATTGTTGGTTTCGGAAATTTAGAGAAATTGTCTAATGCAACTCACTGAATTGTGACATTGGAAAGATGTGGGTGGAGGGAGGTTCAGACATGCACTTCTTTGTTTAAAGCTCCCTGACAGCTTCATGTGGCCCTGACTGCTTCTGATATGACATGTTCTGTGAAAGCTAATTGATTGATTGATTGATTGATTGATTGATTGATTGATTGATTGATTGATTGATTTTAATGATAAAAATACACTATAACTCTGCACTGCCTGCAACAGTTATGCATATTAAAAATCATAAATGACAAAAACACAATAAAGCCTCATACTTTATATCTTACTGTCAAGTGAAAGGGTGGCATGTCCCCATGTTAAATCTGTTAAACATTGGTAGAATAAGGCTGTTTTTGCACTTGATGTTTTTTGGCTTGAAGGTTTCTTGGCCTTTGTTGCAGAGATGTCTTATGACGCTGGCTGTGTGCTTGCTGCAGCACCATGCTCCATCATTAACCAATTGAAAATGGGATTGGCAGTGTGTTAAATAGCTGTGGATGGAGAGGTTTGGAGTCAAAGCAGGGAACAGGCAGGAAAGTGAAGCCAGAAATATCTGCACCTGCTCGGCCAAGTGATTATTGAGTCTGTGGTGAATCAACGTCCATCCAACCACATCTATTATTCTCTTTAATTTTCAGCAGCCTCTGCCTCAGAGGATGGTCTGTCTGTCACCCCGGGGGGCCCTCCGGAGAGCAGGGCCAGCCTGTACCCCACCACCCAGGACACAGGAAGGAGGCTCCCCATGGTCACCACTGCCCCACCTATCAACGTCCCGAACCACCACCCCCTCTACAGGAATCCCCCCCAACACCAGGCCCCCCTCGGCCCTCACGGTCGGCTAAACTACTTCGAAGACAGCGGGGGATCCAGGTCACACCCCGGCTCTCAGCCCACCTTCCCCACCCCATGCCCCGGCTCTCAGCCCACCATCTCCACCCCGCCATCCGGCACTCCACTGGATCACGGGGATAAAAGGGCTTCAGATGAGACCGCTGAAAGCTCCGACATGCAAACAGCCCTTGTAATGCATGCATTAGCAGCCACTTCCCACTCCAAAACCCCCGCTCCAATCACCAGCGTTATTTTAAAAGATCCAGAAGATGCAGCCATCATCCCCTCTGCAGCTACTGCTGCAAGGGAGCAAGATGTAGTGAGGCCAGATCAGCCTGGACTGAAGCAGAATGCGAGGACAGGCAGTGATGAAGAGGAGACAACCACCACCACTATTACCACCACCACCATCATCACCACCATGCAGAGTCCAGGTAAGAACACAGTCTTATTATGCCTTCTTAGATATACCACACTGCATTAGAGTTATATTCCTTATGATCATTGAAAATAATTATAGGGGGAAATATTCTGTATTTAACAAAATGCTGTTGTCCACATCTTTTGTCCAGCCTCCACTCCTCCAGTCCAAGATAACTCAAGTGAAGTTATATGAGGTTATTTCTCAGACTTGACATTCTGTTTTCACTGAGTCGGACTTACCTAGGACTAGTAAACTGATCTACATGTGTACAGTTAGTGGTGTGTCCTTTTAATTGGCAGTTTGTTTGCTGTTAATACAAACTCAACATTTACTCCATCTTTACTTCTTGACTTGATATATTCATAAAGATCTGCTGTGGACATATACATGCTAAATTTACCACATTTGCCATCATGAATATAGGCCATGAAAGGTGTTTTGTTTGGAACATCAAAACACTTTATTGGACCCTAATGTACTTCCATAAAATGTAATCTTCTAAATATTTATCACTTAGAATCCTTCAAAACACAGATGCACCCAAACATTTTTCTGATTTACACCACAGCAGTCTTCTCTCTTATGAGACTTAAAGGATGTTTTTCTCTTTTGAGTGAACACATGCTGTCTTCAGACCCTCAACTAATATCTTCTCTATTTGCATCTCGCACAATCACACAGCCATGGGGCTGAAATAAATTACAACAGCATCACTGCATCACTAACCCTTAATCAGGATGTCCAAACAGGGACCACAGCATAACACCCCGAGATTGTCGGTTATGAAGAGAGTGGATGGGGAACATAAACATCAGGGTGGTGATTTCTTAGTGGACTTACAGGTCAGGAAGAGCAAGATGGAAGCGGCTTGATTAATCAGCTCGTCTATGTGCACGGTGACGGCAGGTCAAAGCACTGAAAAGCAGTACTGTACACAAAATCCCACAGTAACACAGACATCCAGGCACAGGGTGAATGACAACGCTGTAGTGCAGTAATAATGCTGGAGTGGACACTCCCTGAGGTGAAGTGCTGAGGGGACATAGAGAGGATGTTCTTCTTCATAAGGAAGCACTTCAGCAAAAGTTTACTTTTTAGCTCAGAGAGAGGGAGGGATGAAGGTGGTGGAGCAGAAACCCCCGAAGGCCACTAGGAAATATTCTGTCCTCAGCTGTCCCATCACAGGGCTGAGCTGTTTAGAAAGGCATATGGAGAGGCAGAAAACCTTCAAACAAAGTCAGATAGAGTGTCTCTGTGTGTTTATAGCAATGTCTGTACTTGGACAGTATGTGCAATAGAGTTACACTGATGTATAGTGGTTTGCTCATCTTGGCTATCTGGATATCTGATCTGGATCAGGGAAAACTCATGTTAATGCAGGTGTAAAGACACGCTGAACAAACGGCAGGCGGATTGGCTGGAGGTGGTCTGGCTTGCATTATCAGAGCTTAGCTAGGTGTAAATAACATCAGTACAGTGTGACCACATTCTTAAGAAACAAAAATACAGCAGCATTGCTACAGGAGACTCTTGAGGGACCTCTACGACTTGCAACTTCGACTTCGACTTACGACTTCGGAGGCTTTCATTCTTGCCATGAATAAAATTTTGAGGTAAAAATCACCAGCCATAGACAGCTCGCGTGAGAGCAACTTTAGCTTGCAAATGTTAGTAAACCGTTTGTGAATATGGAATATGAATGGTACCAGCATGTGTGTGTCCTTACTGCTTCCACTGGAATCATTTACATGCTGCGGTTTGTTCCTTCAGTTCCCTGCCAGCTGAATCTGACTGGGCCAGAAGGATATATAGAGGCTCCACCACAGTCCAGCTCTGCTTTTCACTCCACTATGGACTGCAGCTACATTATCACTGTCTACATGGGCTATGGAGTGGAGGTCCAGGTAAGAGCCAGACTAACATCCATCCATCCATCCAGGATATGTTGTTCTCTTGATACTCTCCAACAAGCCTGATTTCATGGAAAATTTCTACTTAATAAACATTGACATAACATAAACACATAAACATTTTCTTTATTATATGGATGGAAACTTGGTCTCAACCATGGCAGTTCTTTACATCAAAGCAAGTGAAACCCTGACAAAACTCCAACATACCCTTAACCAAAATAATTGAACCTACCCTTAATTACTTCATTGTATCAATATTAAAAACAAGGCTGTCAGATTTGTATGATAACTTCATAGGCTGATGGTATGGGAAGGCAGCTGGCCAGTTGTCTTGCTAACATTAGCCAGAGGAATCAGCTGGTTTTGTTCAGAGTTGGAGGGTATGTTTAACCGGTTGCATCACTGTAAGGATGGGATTTCTACAGTGCTATGTGCAGTCACCAGAGAAAGCTAGCTGTTGGTGCACAGTAAATAACCCCAAACCATTGGCTGGCTGCTTGTTAAATCCTTAGAGTAAGTAAACACTGAATCCACTTATTTGAGTTAGTAAATTATACGCACAGACACTTTATTATACTATCAGTTGATTCTGGTCCAATTCTGCAGTGTTATTTACAATAGAACTTATTTGCCAATTACCAGATAAAATTAAGTAAATCTGTCCTCTAGGCCATGGTTCCGAACCCCCGGGGTGCGTACTGGTACTGGGTCACAGAATATTTTCCAAAAGGCAGTTACAACGTGTCAGGGGTTATTTTCACAAACAGTAGAAAGACCTCACATACCTCACTGAAGGTAAAAGTTCCATGAAATCACCACTAGAGGATCCACCATGTGCATGTTAGCATTTAGCATGTTAGTCAGACCCAACAATAGTTCTCCAGCTGTGTCTGGGCCAGCAGAGCAGAGATATACAGCTTACATAGCAGCTGCTCTGACAGCAATTCACTGTTCATTTTAAAAATACAGTTCCATTGTGTCTCCTTTCCCTTCTACCGTATGTTTGGATTTTATAAGAGGATTTCACCAGAAATACGTCATAGATATCCTGAAACATAAATCATGCTTTTATAGTCCAACCAATTCTGAAATAGCAGCTTATGTTTCCTCACTTTTATGACAAGATAAGAAGGCTGTGCTCTATGAGGTCAATAGGGACGTTTTCCTCATGTCTAGATTATTTTTTGTCTGTCAGAAGATTACATTTCATCAAGCTATAAGTCAATCCATGCTTAATACCCTTGTGAATTCACATTTTGAATAAACTGAAGGTCTCATCTTTGACACTGGCTATTGTGTCCCAAGACAAAAATCATCAGTCGGTTCTCTGCATGTGATTACAAACGGCTTTTGACTCAATGGATTTTGCATTTTGGTGGTATTTTCTTGCTTGTATGTACACAATATACTGTTCAACAACACATTTAGATTTTAAACAAGGTAAATTTGACTTTTTGAGAGTTGTTTACATTTTTAATGTAACCTTGACCCTAAGACCCTACCAGAGCTGAGCCGTGGCATGTAGAAGTTCAAAACATGAGTGCATATCAGTGTCCCTCTGTTCATTTGTCAGTTTGTCAATTTTTCCGCTAATCATGCCGAAAATGTTCCAGACACTGTTGATGATCATTTTACAATTCAGTTGTAAATTTAAAAATTCCCCACCTAATATTTAAGAAATTGCTCCCATCTGACAATTTTTGGAACTGCGTGGAAGACAACAACCGTTGTCTTGTTTTAAATTACGTACTATTTAGTAGCTTTAGAGCTGCTGCGAGTCTTTATTTTCTCACTGTGAAATAATGTGGTCACAACAAGTCCTCCAACCTAAACGACAGAATAGGTTGTTTGCCAGTGACTCCCAAAATGACATATATAGGCGTACTGGACCTTCGTCTTCATGGTAACAATAATAAGCACGTGATTAGGTTTAGAAAAAGATCATGGTTTGGATTCAAATAAGTACATTAGTAAGTTAAGTTACATATGCAAGTTAAAATAAGTCAAGGTTGACTTTTGGTTTCATATGGGACATGAACAGCGGCCTCCTGGGTGAAGGTCCTGTGTTGTTTCACCATCCATGACCTATCCATCTACCCCAACCTCTTCCCTATGCGGACTTTGTCCATCTTTATACTACATCAAATGCCTATTCGGTTGTATTTTTGGGGAGGAGAGTCTCTGTGGTCAGCTATCACTCTCTTCAAGCGTTAGCATGGCACTTTGAGCCAACAGTTTCCTGTACAAACATGGATGTATCTGTATTCTAATCAGTTAATTGCTAATTGTACCTAATGAATAACCAAATGATTCTAAGACACTGAAGACATGAGTGAAGGAAAAAATATTTTAACCTCCTTTCCTCGGAATGTGACAAGAGTGCATACCGAGGAATGGCACATACTAGCATACCGCGGCCATGGAAATGCACTGGAGATATCCAAAGTCACCTCCACAAATGTGTTTGGCCCGTAGACAATGGCAGGTGCTCCAAATGATTACAGCCACTCTATCCACTCTAGGGCATTCAGTGTCGTTTTGAAGCGTCTGACCTTTTTGGGGAGGTTTATGTGATGATTTAAGTAGCGCCCTTGTCTCTACCTGAAAACCCCCTCATCCACATGATTAACTCCAAGAGCTTTGCTTCCTGCTGCTCATAAAATATACAATGGCCATTACGCCGCTGACCTTCCAGATGCCTGGCCTAATATATTTAGGATAAAAAATGAATATGTGGTTGCAAATCATTGTCAATGACGTCTCCCAGCTGCTTCCTGTTGCTGATGTGGACAGAAAAGGAAAGGAAAGTAAAGGAAAGGAGAGGAAAGGAAACAAAAGGAAATCAATATCAGAGAACCAGAAAGCAAAACGAAGAGGAAGAGAAGGGAGGTGGATGAGGCCAAATAGAAGAACATGAAAAGACATGATGAGAGAAAGGGTGTTTACATTCAGAAATGGGTGGATTCTTCAGTCAACAAATAAGAAGGGAAAAAGACCTGCAAATAATGTAGCGATTTATTTCTAGAAGATCAAGGACTCAAAAGTGCTCTCCTCACAGGAACTGGTATCTTTTGATGCCTTTGTGCTGTTTACCAGCATCCCCACTGAGGAAGTAGAGGTCATTAGACAGCGGCTAACACAGGACCTTAGCTAGCAAGATAGAACCAACATCCATTTGGATTAGATCATCCAACTACTAGAGATGTGCCTAGATACCACTTATTTCATGTACAAAGGGGATTTCTAAAAGCAAACCAAGTGTCACCCATCTTGCCCATTGTAGCTACAGTAACTTTGACACTTAACATTTTGAACAGATTGCCCTTGTGTCTGCAAAGCTTCCTGCCAGGCTACACATGGGCCAACAAGCTCCACCAATCAGAGCAGTACAGCCTGGACATGCTGTGTGCAGCCTGAGAGACAAAATCTAGGGCAAAATACGTGAGTTCTAGCTTATTGCCGTGCACACAGTTACAATGGGAAGCGACCTAGATGAAAGTATCAGCATTTTATCAATTCAATGACAGCTGGACAGCGAGAGGACACTGTTTAGAGAGATTTTAGTGAGTAAACCAAACTGTACAAAAAGAATTTTGAAAACTGAGGGTGACATGACACGTTCCCTAGCTTAATCACTGCCCACCTCTCAGATTGATTTGTTGAGTTATTCCAATAGGTCTAGTGCTGTGCTCATTGACAGCTATTTTTGACGGATGGAGACATAATTGACCAGACAGAGCTTTGTAGGTGAGACTAGGAATGAAATGATAAATGAATGCTATTCCGACGTGTGTGTGAGTCCCCGCACGCATGAAGGCCTACTTCATCATGCCACCCCCTGCATAAGTCAGTACCCCACTTAGGCCACCCCAGTCCAAAAAGTCAGGACATGCCACTAATCAGCTTCCCTGTCTGGTGATAGAGTGACAACCATGACTCGCGATGGATACGTCTCTCACTGCTGACTGATTTGGGCAAAACAAAACATAGCAGCACACGGCGTCAGCCTGAATGAATGAAATTCAGCCATCAGAGAAACAGGAGGTAATCAAGAAGAGGTGGAGAGAAAAGACAAGGAAAAGAAGGGGAGAGCATTAGGAGCAGATGAGGAGGAGAGGGAGAGCAGAAAGAAGATGAGAAGAAGGGCAGGAAAGAAAAGATAAGGGAAGCAAAGGAGAACAGAAGAAGCAGACTAACCCCTTGATAATAAACACAGCTCTCTCTCTCATCTTCTATCTACTCTCATTATTAAAAATGACTCCAGTGTCCGGATGCTGCTGAGCTGCAGTGGTTAATTAATTGCTCATGGATTATCTGTCCTCTCCTTTGTTTGTTTACGGACCTCTTTAAATGTGCCTTGGCTAAAATGTCTTATCAGCTTCTCTTAACTAAATTGAAAGGGCTCCCTCCATGGATAGACGGACTTAAACAAATGTGGAATTCAAATAATGTTGGACATGCATCAGAGATGTCAGCTGGACCTGGGAGGTCAATCTGAGCTTTTTTACACTAAGTGGTGGGCTTCTAATTTGTCTTATCAAGAAATCACGCTCATTAATCTACTTCAGAGGTCTTTATTAGCCCTGGAGAATCACAGCGACCTAATTTGATTGTCTTTTTGTACAAGATAAGCCTGATTTTACCCTGATGCCGGACTTTGATAAAGAGGGATTATTGGGTCAATTTTGGACCCTTTTACTAGGTAAGAACCCCAAAACCTGCAGCAGGGGGTAGAACGGTAAAGCTCTGATATCTCCCACTCAGGTGAATCGTGGAATTACAGACAGCTGAGATGACAGTGAATCCATCAGTCTGAGGTCCAAGATTACTTTTAAAAACTAAAAATGTCAGTTCTATTTGCACTGTTCAAATCAACTCTGTCTTTTCACTTCCACTTCTTGCTTGTTTACCATTTCTTTTGATATGATAGGAATAAAACATTTTGTCATGGCTGCTGATGTGGTTTTCCCCATGAATGTATTATAAGAACTGGATGCCAGACCCAAAAATGGTGCCTATGTTAAACAAATAACAGTGGTCTCCTGTGTCAAACACTCCCACCTCAATCTCCTCCTTATGCTGTTTTTGAGAGTATATACCAATGTGCAGGGGCGTGTTCAGGGAGTGGCCTGTGGTGGGCCACCCCTGAAATCTGATTGGCCACCATAGGTGCCACTCCCATTATCCTAAACTATCTGTCCAGTCAGAAGTGGGACCTTAGTTCGAATCAACTGTCTGAGTGTGCATTGTTTTCTTTTGTATGAAGCCTACTTTTGGAGGTGCAATTTCTTTTAGTGACTGCATAACCAGTTCATTTTAGTGACTTAGTTCCTTAAATCACGTTCAGTAAAATTAACTACTCTTTTTTTGAGTCATTAGTCATACTAATTTCTTTTTGAGGACTTAAAGAATAAAGAATAAGAGCTTTATATTTAAACAGAAATGTAAACTGTAAGATACTGTAATGTTAGTAATTAAAGTAGATATGAGAAATGATCAGCTATTCCGATGATGTGCGCGTGCACACACACACACACGTGCACACGTACTTCATGCCACCCCTGCATAAGTCAGTGCCCCACTTGGCACAATAGGCATTTTCAGACCAGAGGAGGACCCCCTCCCATTTTTATTGTGTTCACACTGCGAGAACTGGGAATGATGGTAGTTCTTAGAACGCTGTTTTGTGGGACTTTTTTAGCTCCTACTTCAGAGTAGGAACTCTCCCAGAACAAGAAGAACACTGAGTGACGTAAGTGTACGGTGATTGGTTAACACAAGCCAATGCAGCACTGGCACAGAACTGCCATCTTTTAAAACCTGTGTAAAATGTTAGTCGTGTAAAGAACAGCTCGTAACAGTAGCCTGAAAAAATTGAACAAAACACAAACAAATGGGCCTACTGTTTTAGCTGCTGTTGTTGAATATCGTGCAGAACTGATGTTGCTATACCAGCTAGCTTACGTCACTTCAGTGTTCCTACTGGCGATGCGAATGCAAACAGAAAAAAAGGCCTTGAAGGTATGTAGTTCTCGAGGGAACTCCCCTAATGTGACACTAGTTCCGCCTTTGCTCCTGATAGACATGAGTCATACCTCACATTGCTACTAGAGGTCCATAACACAAACCTAGGTCATTTAGACCTTTGAACAAACATCTGACGCTGTAATTTTTCTTGAGGAGAATCCCAAAGAAGTTGGTAGTATTATATTGTTAGAGCTATTGAGACTGTCTTGTGGAAATAAGGACTTCGTATACTATTTAAATAGCAGCAGAGATTTTCTAGCAGCCATTATGGTGGATGCCTGGATTGTCTAGTGTAAGATCTAGTCAGAAAGAACACTACATGTTTTTCAGAGATATTTTAGTAACAGTAGAGAATCATGTTGACTCATTGTTTAGTACTGCAGAACAGAGGACAAAGGTTCAGTTCCTGGTCTTTCCTTTGTTCTTATTGGTTCCACCTACCTGACTGTCCAAAGGAATAAATGTGTTTGTCAGTCCTGTGATAGACTGCAGATCTGATCAGTCTGTCTGGTGAAAAATGCATTATCAGTAAGAAGGTAATTTCTTATTCCAGTAAATTATATTTCATATAGTAACTGCTCACTGTTCAGGTCCTGAGGGTCTGAAGTGTTGAACGCTCAGTGTATGAATCTGGGTTGGGGCTGAACGCAGAATATGTGAAAAGGAGAAAAGAGAGTTCATCACCCTGGTGAGGCAGCCCTGGGGTGAGCTTTGTTCAATCTCCTCTCCCTCACCTGGCCATGCTCCCCAGAAATGCAAAGGAGCTCTGAGGTCATAATTCTTATCTTAGGACATAATAAGACCTCGTGGCAACATAGAGCCTGCACTACATCTGATGGCTGAGGCATGTGCTGGGACTGTGAGAGAACACCATATAAAACACTTTCAGGTGGGTTTTTCCCATTTCTATATGACCAGGTGATTCTCAATGCACAAGACCCAGAATAAACTGGAGCCAGAGACTTCTATACCAAAAATATAGATTTTAGTGACCATGCATGAAATAAGACTTGTCTCCATTCAACTAGGTAGCAGCAAGGGTTTCAATACAAGGCCTAAATGCAGGCCATAATAAAGGAGGGATGGAGTAAATTGTACAGTTGATACATAAATCAAATCAAATATAAATAAACAAGCAAAGAAAATAAAAAAATCATCAGGGAGGTTAGTAGGAGTTAAAGGGAAACTCCAATATTTTTAAACCTGGGCCCTATTTTTACAAATGACTCCCCCCACCCCCCACCCCCCAACACAGCAGAAAGATAAAGCAGAAAATGGCTCGTTCAATTGATTAGTTAAAGGCGCATTAAAATCTAATACGTCTGGGATAAACAGTGGTTGGCTCCTCTAGTAGTGTCTTGTTTAGAGGAACACACTCCCCTTCCCCAGTCAGAGACATGCAAGTGACTGGAATCTATGTTTATAAAGAACCATGTTAATATTGTTTTAAAGGGACTATTTAAAACATCTCTGTTCTGCTTGAGCATACCTCGTTTCTTGGCTGCTGTGCTGAAGAAGGCCGTGGTACTGGTCGCTTTAGCAGACTCCTAAGTCTTCATACTTGGCTTCAGTCTGCTTGTAGGGCTCATGATATGGGTTTTATTGACAATTTTAATCTATTTTGGGACCGTTTCTCTCTTTTTAAAAGAGATGGAATTCACCCAAACTAACTTGGCTCACGAATGCTAGCCGCTAATTTACAGCATGCAGTGCAGTCCTCTCCACAAGCCTGACTGTTTACACTCCAGACACAACCCAGAATCTCCCTATTCTTCTCCGGTATCATCTCAGGCCACTGTTTCCAGCGCTAGCCCCCCCTTCTGTCTTCCCCTGGCATTACCACCTCCACCGGTTCATCTTCCTATTCAGACTGTTGTTACAGATAGGGCCTCCCCCCCCGTGAGAAGCTCCGCTGTGCGTGGCAGATACCTGCGCCCCTTGGCTCGGGCCTCTGCTGTTAATAGCAATGGGTCTGTGCCCCTTAGGATGGCGCTGATAAATGCCCGCTCAATTGCAAATAAGTCATTCATATTGAACGATTTATTCATCTCCAAAGGCTTGGATTTCTTGTTTCTCACTGAGACCTGGCAGAGGAGCATGGAATACGGCCCCCTAATCGAACTGTGCCCGCCGGATTGTACTTTTATCAGCACTCCCAGATCCTCGGGCCGGGGTGGAGGACTTGCAGTGGTTTTCAAGAACTCCTTCCCAAGTCGGATGGTGCGCACTGGGGTTTTCTCCTCTTTTGAATTGCAGGTGACCAAAGCTGGTCATTTAAATCCGTTTTATTGTTTTTTAATTTACCGACCCCCTGGTTTTAATAGCTCTTTAATTTCTGAATTCAGTGATTTTTTTATCATCCATCATTAGCTTTGACAGAGTTATTATGGTTGGTGATTTTAATATTCATGTTGACGATGTTTCCTGCAGCTTTGCTGCTGATTTTCTTAATGTCACTGAGTCCTTTAATTTTATTCAACACGTGTCTGGTCCCACACACATCAGGGGTCATACCTTGGATCTCGTTTTTACGCTTGGTTTAAATATTGATTCAATTTGCTCCAAGGAGCTGCATGTCACTGATCATGATTGTGTTTTATTTAACCTGTCTTTTATTTTAGATAAACCCTAAAGTCCTGTTTGACACCATTAATAACATTGTCACTCCTGCACCTCCTGATGTGCCTGTTTTTTCAAATAAGGACTAGCAACTTTCTCTTCTTCTTTGTGAATAAGATTAGAAATGTCAGGGCTAGCATCGCCCCTACTTCTATTCCCTTTTTTACTAATCCAACTCAGCCATCAATTTTGGACTGTTTCCATCCTATTTCCCTGCAAGACCTCATTGATCTGGTGAGCAGTATGAAACCTTCCTCAAGCCCTGTAGATATTTTACCTACTTCATTACTTAAGAATGTTATTGGGTCTATTGGTCCATGCCTGGTCTCCATTATAAACAGCTCCCTGCAATCTGGCTGTGTCCCAACTTATTTTAAACATGCAGTTGTTCAGCCTCTTCTGAAAAAAATTAACCTTGATCCAACCCTTCCCAAAAACTACAGACCTATATCTAAGCTGCCCTTTATCTCAAAGGTATTAGAGAAAGTTGTTGCCAGTCAGCTCACTACTGTTTTGATTGAACACAACATTTTAGATAAATTCCAATCTGGTTTCCGTCAGAAGCATTCCACTGAGACATCTCTTCTCAGAGTCTCCAATGATATATTGATGTCTTCTGATGTGGGTGAATGCTCTCTTTTGGTGTTGCTGGATCTTTGTGCAGCTTTTGATACTGTAGATCACAACATCCTTACTGACAGGCTCAGGCAGTGGGTGGGTGTCTCTGGGAGTGCCCTGGACTGGTTCTCCTCCTATCTCTCAGATAGGAGTTTTTCTGTGTCACTTGGTCCCTACACGTCTGAAACTGCTGCTCTTTCCTGTGGCGTGCCTCAGGGCTCTGTCTTGGGTCCTATTTTATTTGCTTTATACATGCTTCCCTTGGGTCATATTATTAGCACATTTGAAGGAATTTCTTATCACTGCTACACTGATGATATCCAGCTGTATGTCTCGTTTAAGCCTGATGACACGGACAAACTGACTGTTTTGCATGATTGTCTGACTGCCATTAAGGACTGGATGGCTAACAATTTCTTACAGTTGAATTCAGATAAGACAGAGGTCCTCATCATTGGTTCAAATAGCATAGCTTCCAAGGTTGGTCAGTGTATTGGGTCCCTTTCTTCTGCTGTACAGTCAAATCTTAGAAATCTAGGTGTTATGTTTGATCAGGCTATGTATTTCGAACAACACGTCAAATCATTGACCCGTACATGTTTTTTCCATCTACGAAACATTGCCAAACTCAAGTCCATTGTATCTCAAGCTGAGCTAGAGATGATCATTCATGCTTTTATATCATCCCGGCTAGACTACTACAATTCCATTTTCACCTGCCTCAGCAAATTGTCTCTGGATCGTCTTCAAATGGTCCAGAACGCTGCTGCAAGGCTGTTGACCTGGTCCAGCAGGACAATTCATATCACACCCATTTTATCTTCCTTACACTGGCTTCCCATCAAGTTCCGGATTCATTTTAAGGTTCTTGTTTTTACGTATAGAGCCCTGCATGGTCAGGCACCAGTGTACATCTCTGACCTGCTCCATCCTTACACCACCAGTAGGTCACTGAGGTCTTCTGACAAGGGCTTACTGGTTGTTCCTCGTGCCTGGCTAAAAACAAAAGGTGATCGTGCCTTTGAAGTGGTGGCGCCAACATTGTGGAACGCCCTCCCTAGAGACATACGATCTGCGGTCTCTGTTCATGCCTTTATAAAACAGCTGAAGACTTACTTATTTAACCTGGCCTTTGTATAGTCTGGTGCTGTATGAATTGGTTGATGGTGTTTTTAAGGTCTGGTTGCCTATGTTTTATTGCTTGTTTCTTTTTATTGTTGCTATTGTCTTTATTTTTTTTACTTTTGTACTTTTGTGAAGCACTTTGTGAACTTGCTCTGTGAAAGGTGCTATACTAAATAAACTTTACTTACTTACTCCAAGTTTTAGTACCTCACCAAACATGAAGAATATAATAAGTAACACATTTTTAACAACTATTTAACAAATCTTTAAATGAATACTATGAGCTAAAAGAAATATTTCATGGTTCTACAGTTTCACTGTTTAAACCATGCTTTTAAACTTAATTTTAAAAAGGGAGCCTACCAAATCAAACACCAAACAAAGGCAGGCCTCAGCTGCTCTCTCAGGTGTGACCCTTGCCTGGTCCTGGTGCTTGACTGCCTGTTACATTCCCTTTCACAGGGAGATAATGAAAACGTCTGCAGAGATAGACGTGCCCTGAGATAACTTTGTTATGATATGGCGCTATATAAATAAAACTGAATTGAAAACTGAATAGACACACAATCTCTCATTATAAGGATGAAAATGGTCTGTCATGAAGTGTTCACTGTTAATCCTGCAGTGGCTGTTGTCATAGCAGCAACCTATTAATAATTAGCAACATGATAATGATTGTGAGGTATTAATGGAGCCTGTCGTAGATCTGACCACAGCTCCAGTTTCCCAGACTTCTTAACTAACTGCCTTTTACGTAGTCTGCTCTTGTCCTTTGACCTTGGGTCTTACTTTTGTTGTTTTGACCATAATTTCTATGGGTTCTGATAATATTGTACTTACCAAAGTCGCTTAGACCTGGGAACATGGCGACATGAGCAGTCAGATGATCAGATAGGTTGTAAAGAAGTCATCAGTTGGCCCTGTCTTGCTCATATCCAGACCAAAACATATACAGCCACAGGCTCCTGACTGGTGTCCAAAGTAGGGGCCTCCTCCTATTACATCTGAATTTCAAGACCAAATACTTCCTAGCCTTGGGATCAGACCTGCCAACACTCCCATTTTTCCTGGGTTTCTTTTGTATTTCAAGGCCATCTCCCAGCGCACCCTCCCAACAAGTTTTGTTGTTTCTCCCGGGATAGTCCCGTAATTTGCATGGCCCTCAAACTTTATTATGAATAATCGTCATACACGGATCCGTATGTTTTGTATCTTTGTCTGGTGTCATCCAAGTTGCCAGATTGTCTATGAAACACAATCTACACACACAATCCACACACTGCGTACAATTTCAACACATCTGTCACCACAATCTGGCAACCCACAAGGAACGAGCCAGCTAATTTAACGTTAGCTGTTGTGAAAATGTCAGGGCAGGACGCCATTCGGCCTAAAAAATTTAAATACACCTGCAAATTTAAGCAGACTTGGACTGAACCAGGATAGTGCCCCTGCTTTTTGCAAAGCATCTAGGGTTGATTTTTATATAGGGCACGGTGGGTTATTTATTTACTATCCACCTGTATTTTGAAACCTTAATGTTGTCAGCAAGGCTGACCCATTCCAAGCACTCCTTTAGATGCAGCAGAGAAATGTAGCTTCATTTGAGTAAGTTTAGAGGACACAGCTGGTGTGTGCTTTGTGGTCTCGCATATCCTGAAATCAACTGGATGCCAGTCACGTGTCTACGCTTGTCTCACTTATCCTTTAGGGGGGAGGCGCAGTTTCAGCCATCCAGCCTTCTCTTTTTTGAAGGACACAGCCTAAAAAAGTGCAACCCCTCAAGTGGCACTCACATTTCATATGTTTTGCTAGTCCTGCTTCCCTTGTTTGTGGTTTTTAAATGTGCTCTAAAAGTAAATTGGCTTCCCTATTGATACTGCTGTGACCTGTGACACTGAGTGTTGAGATTACTTTGACAGTCTTCTTGTTTAATGAGAGCCTTCCCAATGTGTGCAGCCCAAGCACGAATCCCAGCTGACCATATAAAGATGAGAGCCAAGGCCAAACAGCAATCTCCCTGAAAAGCTCGGAACAGATACAAACAACAGTCAGCAAAGGTTTGGCCACGAATAGTGGAGGGTATCGACTGATGGATCAATAACCTCAACTGCTTTAGCTGAGCCAGACTCCACCTCAGTTCAATAAAACACAGTTCTATCTTCAGTCTCTGTCTGGACTGATGGCAGAGATTGATTAGGAAGTATTTGTCAATGCTGAGACAGTTTCCAAGAGGAATAGGTAACACTTGCGTCCTGTGGGAGCAGCTGCCCCATCACTTTTAGGTATTTTTCTGCTAATTTTCGATGTGTGCAGGTTTCTCACAGGTTAAATTTCTCTGCATAGCTGTTAGCTTGTAATAATGAGCCGTCATAGTGTATTATGAGTGGTTGAGCTTGCATGCTGTTGCTGTAAAATCACTGAACCATGCTTGCATGCTGAGGCTTGTAGGTTTACAGTGTTGTCACCTAGACTAATAATCCCATGCATGCTAAATGACAGAGGAGCTGAGAAAAATGACATACTTAGGAAAGATACCTGAAGCAGAGGATAATTAATTCAGCTGAAGCTGCACGCCAATGCTACATTATGCATGAGCTTCATTATCATAAACATGCATATCTTTACCCTTTGGCTCATTCATTACTTTGTGCACTGTCAGAGAAGGAGAGGTCGACTTGGGTTTCCTTCAAAGAGTTAATTGCATTGGTTACACTTTGAAAAAATAGTTGAGCACAAATTCCCAACACTGTAGCCACAGGCTAAACTTTGTTTGCAGTACAGTAAAGGGCACACTTTATTTCCTCCTTCATTCTGTTGCTGTGTGTGTATAACTAAGCATCCAGTTGTGAAAAGGAAAGCTGTTAAGTCATTGAAAGCTATTAGTGGCTCGCCAGTTCCTGTTTTTTTTTTTTCCTTCAATACCACTACAATGTCAACCCAGTCTTCTATAAACTATATTCATATGCAGTTATTCTGCATTTTAACTTTACATTAAATGGCAGTGTGACCTTGATAGAGTAAAGTAGGGGGGTGGAGGTCGAGGTAGAGAATGGGCATTTGCCTTCATCAGCATCCTGGGTCTGTGTCATGCCTCAAAGTCAGCATTGACATTTTGATTACTTAACTATGACCACCAATTTACCATAGTTACAGTATCTAATCTGAAGCACACCTTAATAATTTGCACAGAAAGTAGTGTTCCCCTTATGTAGCAAATTGTAACATAAGGGTGTGGAGGTTGGGGTGACAGGTGGGCATGTACAACGTTAGACTTCCATGCAGGAGGACTGGACTTTGTGTCCTGTCGCAAACCTGTAATATATATAAGTTTGCCTTTTTATTGACTGTAACCATCATCTTTCCCTAACCTTAACCAGACCCAATCACAGCCTTTCCCTAAATGTAACCATACTGTAGTTGCAGATATTGTAGAAGTCAATCTAAGTAATTATACACAACAAAACTATGAGCCATATAAAAGCATTTACATGAGAGATATAAAGAACTGAGTAGACAGATAGCAGAGAGGATATAATGAATGACGATTACTATGTATTTGTAACTGCAACTTTAGCAGCTACTATATGTCATACAGTACATGTCAGTCAGCTGCAGGGGCGTAAATATAGACAGTGCAGGCAGTGCGGTTGCACTGGGGCCACTGGGGTGGGGGTGGGGCCATAGAGAGAATGGGCCCTTGGGAGTTAAAAATAATTTTATTATCAATAGCCTAAGTAACTCATTCGACTGTACAATCCAATACATTGTTGGTAAAATATATATATGCATATATATATATATATATATATATGCAGGCTGGTGTGTGTGCTTCATAATTAGTGTGCACTGGGTTTCTGAGAATGTGTCTCTGCAGCAACATTTGGACTTTAGCTTGTTTGACTTGTCAGCAGCGATGATTACTAATCCCGCATGAGTCCATTAAGGGCCAACAGCCAAAATGAATCACAAAGGACATTCTTGTTAGGGAATGTGTCATATTAGAGTCAGTATGAGTTAGGTAGAGAGATGCAGTTGTTGTAGTTATCCATCTGCAGAGATATCATGTGAGCAAGGTCACAGCTCTGCCATCCCCTGCCCCTGCCCTTGTGCCATTGAGAGTGCTTCACATCACTCAAAGATGACAATCTAATGAAAGATCCTTGTACGGAGCTCATGGTGCCTTCAAGTGCATTCTGCCAAATAGCTATTAAAATGCTCTACACTCTGTGATTGCCTTTCAGAGAGGAGGAAATTGGAGAAGGCAATAGATTGGGCTGGAGGATTAAAATGGTGGAGGGGCTGATTAGATAGCAGCAGCCTGTCAAGATCTCATTGACCAGAGGAAAGGATATGCTGTTAGGCAGCAGCCCAACGGGCACCACACCGCCCGCTGTATGAAAAAAAAACTACTAGAATCTTCTGCAGCACACGCACAAAGTACATGGCAAGATAATAGTGGCGAGAGTTAAACCTGGGATATAGTGTATAGTGTACTCCATTTACACCTGATACCCACATGGGAATATGTATTTGGATTTGTCTGGATAAGGGTAAAAAACAGGGAGGGTTATGTATTGTTTTGTCTTGCTGAAAGGAGGGTAGTCTAAATCTTTTGGAAGAACAGGAGAGGGTCTTTTATTTTCTCTCACCGCAGATTTATTTATTTAATCTTTCCCTTGTAAAATCGTTTGTAAAAACAAGATCAAATAGTTGCATTAAAATAATTTCATCAAAAAGCTGTCTTTTGTGTGCTACATGAATCATAAAATTGTGTTTTGCCATATGAATGAGTGACAGAACATTATCTCTTTAAAGAGCTTTAAACAGTTAAATATATCATACAAAGTTCAGCATGATGTGTTGCCAACTTCTTTCACTAATCAATGAAGTGAAATAGCACGAGTGTTTGAGATGTTTGGTAAATGGGACGTGCCATCTTGTTGTGTTTGCCATCATTTTGGCAATTGCTAATTCCACTTCTAATGTGCAACATTATCATATTGAGGTTTAAACAGCAGCTCAATACTGTTATATTACTTTGAGATGTTGGGGGGAAGAAGTTTTCCAAAGGGAATATTAATAACGTTGGTGACAGTCTTGCTTTTTTGAAACATAAGGTTAAAATGTATAAAGTGAAAATTGTGTGGAGGTGTGCATGCACACACCTTACGTAATTCTCAATTATATGAAAACCTCATAAAATATATTTAAATGTACTTATATTTTTCAACTTGCAGCATTCTTTTCTGAATTTATAAAAAACAATAACACACACTAAATAACTAAATAAAAGATGTGCAATATAAACAATATAAAACATATTTGGAAGGGAAATAAACGCTAGACTTGAGTCAGACAAATGCAGAAGCTTCTCTTTGTTGAGGAAGAGTTGATAATAGTTGATCCTATAGTGGCTGCATTGGGAGCTATTCTAAAAATGAAGCCTAATTGGTCAGTGATTACAGTTTACACACATTGCTGCACACCAGCAAAGCCTGAGTAGTCAGAGGACAGAGGAGCTCCGTGTCTGGCTCCTATAACTGTAGGCTGCTCTGTCAGTGGTGTTGACTCACACAGGGAGGGAGACACAGAGCACACAGTGGATTTGACTGCAGGTCGGTCAGGTAAATAGGACAGATTATACATTACACTTGATGTTTTATACATGGCTTCTAAAAATCACTGTAAGAAAATATTTAACTGTTTTCATGTTGCCAAATCATTGTCTATACAATGTTATACGTACAAAGTAGCATATCATACATTCTCAAATAGTGGCCGGGAGCTGTATTAACTTTATTTCTAGGCTTATATCAGAGACATGCCTTTATTTCTAATGTCTTGTTTTATTGGTACATTTTATCATGTTTGATCTCTGTTTTGATCTCTGTCATCCTGTTTTAAATTTTCTGTTGATGCTGTTTGCTGTTAATGCAAACTCAACACTTCTATCCACGTTCTCTCCTTAAATTCAGTACCACTGCACTAATTCTACCAGTACAACATACTTCCTGTAGGTGTTTCACATTAAAAGCCTGAAGAGCTGGCAGAAAACCCATACCTATTTCACTGAGGTGCTGGCTGACAGGTGGATATCAAAGATAAGAGAGGAAGCCACACACATATAACTCAGATGCAATTTATTTCATATTGTAGAGATCAACACTTTGGCACTGAAGAAGGCAATGTGCCACAATGTCAGTCTTTAGATCATGGAATAAATTACAGAGTCATCAGTGTGTAGATTTACCCTTCTGTATTTTACATTAAAAATCTACCAGGAAAGTGAATCATTTTGCCCTTTAAGCTGCTAGAAGGCTTTTAATATGAAACATCTGTACAGGAAGTGTTGAATTTTCAGTAGAGGAAAAGCTACTCCAATGGTCATCCCTTTTTGTTTCTTTTTTTGACTGTAAACTCAGTTTCTTTTTGATCTGGAGCATCAGAAACTTTTCTTGGAGCTTCTTAGGTTTTTCCTCCACACTCCTAGTTGCTGTAGCTACTCCGCTGCTAAACAGAGCCATGTAGAGAGAACTATCTGTCTACATGAATCATGTGACCATCAAACATTTTGAACTTCTGTTGACGCAACTCTCTCTCTAAATGGCTCTGGTTGTACTACCGGTGCGCCAGCGTGGGAATATCACCACACACACCAGATTTAAAAACTTGGTATACTGTGAAATACAGAGAGATTTACCTGGAGGTGATGGGCTTAATCAGCATTGTATGAATTTATGGTCTGCATTTTAAAGCCCCTTTTTGAGAGTAGTAACACTTGTAGGAAGGGAACGCGGCATGTTTTTCGGCAAGTTTTGTTTCTTTTCCTATTTAATTTGAGTTCTGTTTTAATATGTTTCCTTCATTTCAGCAAGCACTCTTTATTGATGTGCTCTACACCAATCAACAGTACTTCTTAGTCCTCGTCAGCAGATGTAATTTGATACCTGACTGAGGGTGGAGTGAGGTGTACAAACTCAGCATAATAAAATCATGGCAGATCAATCGACATCTTGCACATCAGTTGGCATGAGTGGAATCACTGGTTTTATTTGTGGATTTTTGAGACATTCCTCTGAATAAGGTAACTGAATTCATGAAAATAAAAATCACTCCATACACTACTTAGTGTGACCTCATTTTGACCAGCTACAGTATAACATTATCTTGAATTCTTTACATCACTAGTTGCTACAGAGACTGATGGTGGTTTCCTAGCCCCCAGTTTGAGAGGCACTGCAGCAGAATACTGTATCTGTTCAAGCTCCCACGATGCATAGCCCACGCTAAACCAGGCCAATCTCCCTTTCATCTGTAGAAAAGCTGCCTCTGCCTCTCCCTCATGACTCCAGTGTTTACACTCAGACAGTGAGCGGCTCAATGAACAGCAGTCAAACAGCTCTATAGACAGCAGCATTCAATAAAACAACCTCTGCACTCCTCTGCCCCTGCCCTGGAACAAGTCTATTGTAGTGGCAGGCTCATCTCTCTCTCTCTCTCTCTCTCTCTCTCTCTCTCTCTGTCTCACACACACACACACACATACAAAATAATTCACTCATTTAACCTGTTATATTTCTTTCTTTTGTCGTCGGTTCAATTTAGATAAGCTTTACCAGCATATCAAATGAGCTCAGGAAATGACCTGTGTTGCCAAAGAGATAAACTCCCAGCATAATATTCAGAACCAAAACAGCAACTAGACAACAACAGCAAATAGAAGCATGTATAAATAATATGATAAAATAAGTTATTATTTAAGTTGAATTAACATCAACCAGTCCAGTTATTTAATTGAACATTTGTCCTATCAATGTGTCCTTGAAATTCAAGAGTTCTTTGTTTTCCTTAGAAATGTATTTTTGTCAGGGTAGAAAAGCCCCCGAGACACTATTTCAGTCTTGTTGTAAGATGAACTATTTATTACAACAATTGCTGAATACAGATTTTGGTAGTGTTGTTGCTATGCTCCCAGGACACATACAGTCAATAAACAGTAAAACACACTCCATACTTCTTCCTAGGTTTGTTATATTAAACTACATAGAGGTGATAACATGAATAAACAAGATTTTGCATAACATAATGTCACAAAGAAGATGCAGTTGTGATGTCACCATAAATAAACAAAATACTAAACAAAATGTAAAAAAAATAATAAGCTATATATTGTACAATATTATGTCACAAAAAAAATTGCAGTCCAATGTGATGTCACAAAGAATAAACAAAATGTAGTACAATGTGCATTTCGTACATAACGTGATGTCATAATTAACAAAAAATGTAGTGCAACATGATATCACAGTTGCATTTAGTGCAACATGCAGTCACACTGAATAAACAAAATGTAGGACATGACATCACAATGAAAAAACAAAATTTAATACAATGTGATGTCACAATGAAAAACCAAAATGCAGTACAATGTGATGTCTTAATGAATAAACAAAATGTAGTACATAATGTTACAATGAAAAAAGAAAATTTGGTACATGTCACAATATATAAACAAAATGTAGTACAATGTGCATTTTGTACATAATGTGATGTCATAATTAAAGCTGGGGTAGGCAAAATCTGTGCAACCTAGGCAAAACCTTCCGCCTCTCTCTCTGCTGCCTCGTATCACTCCGCTAAGCCCCTCCCACCAAACCCACAACTTCGACCAGCAGCAGAAGGAGTCGGTTCCCCAGTGAAACTGTATCCCTTGTAGGGCTCGCTCTCCACGGTGTGAGCCTCACCGAGACGGTGTGAGCCTCCCGCCATGACCTGTTTTCTCAAAGACGCCCCTCCAGCGCTTCGCGGCCGCAGAACAGAACGCCCCAGGCTTCAGAGGCAGCTGCAACACCGTCCAGCAGTGAGAGAGAGGCTAGTACACCACACACACCACTGTACCCTGTCAAAAGTTATTCCCCACTGTTTGTCATCATCATCACTCGTCGTTATGAGCGCCATGGCATTGAACATAACGAGCCTGAAGCTCCGTGTGGAGCCGGGACGTGTTGTTTTGTACTATACGCCGCTGTAGGCAAAGGAGGTGTTGGAAATTTATCACAAGTTTCAGGATTTTCGGCAGGATTTTCCTCCACTGAATCAGGTTTTCACCGTCTGAAGGGACGTGCACACACATATGCTCTTGTAGCTTAGCCAATACGAACACACCGTCTCTCTGAAATAACCTGTGATTGGCTAAAGTCTACCGTCACGGGCTAGATTTTCTGAAGCCTGAAAACAGAGGCAAGAGGGGGGGCTGAAGTAGAGGTCTGCTCTCAGACCACTTGAATTACAATATGCTGCATGGTTAATATGGCATTTTTGCCCAATGACGCCAAAACTGCAGTACAATGTGATGTCACAATGAATAAATCTAGTGTAGTACAATGTGATGTCACAATGAATAAACCTAGTGTAGTACAATGTGATGTCACAATGAAAAAACAAAATTCGGTACAACCTGATGTCACAATAAATAAACAAAGTTTAGTACAATGTGATGTCACAGTGAATAAGCAAAATGCAGAACAACTGAATGTAATAATTACAGCTGGAAACAAAATGTAGTACATGACATGATGTCACAATGAATAAACATAATGACAACACAATGTTAAATGTAGGGCATTTTCTATATTAAAGCCCCCTATATGTACAATATGAAAATGTCTGGCGCCCCCAGTAGTAGTATTAAAAAGACAGAGGCAGACATAGATCTGACAATGAAGGGCTGAAAGCAACACATAGATTGCGCAAACTTGCAACATATGCCATTAGAAACATATGAACAATAGTATAATCACATACAGATTCTACACATACAGGCTTTGAAATCTTTTACATTTATATTTTAATGTTTTCATTTACAATTTCCTTCACACTTGCTTTTTGTCTGAAACACTCTATTCTCTGTCTCTATTCTTTTCTATCTCCAGTTTTTTCTTCAGACCAGTATAGTCTGTTGACCATTTTCCATTCTGTTGCTGTAATATGATAATGCACTCTTTTTTGTTGCCTTTGATTGTGGATTTAAATTGCAACTGAATTAAATATGAATTAAGTTTGAACCTGTGTGGGGAGAAGAGAGATCAGTGTTTTCCTCCCCGGCAATGTTTTTCTCTCCTGTTTAGCTGCGATGTAGTCCTCAGAAAAACCAGCGAAGACCTGAGAGAGGTTCAATTAAAGGATTTCCATGTGGAGCCTCACTTAACATCACTCTGGGGGAGCAGAGAAACATGGAGTTGCACTTAATTTGGCAGCGGGGGAAGTCGTGACTGTATCATCTGGCTGTGATTGTTCCTGCCACCGTCAACCAGGGCAATGGTGTGAAAAACATGCAGCGACACTGACTGGGGTTGTTGTCTGTGCTGAATTTACTACTCTCCACAAAAAGCAAGTGGGGCAAGAGCTGGAAAGACTGCTGCATTTTTATCAGTTCTATGCTGAAGGGACGTTTCTAGAAGGACTATGGTAGTCAGCTTTGCACCAGCTAATGGCTTAATTTACTGCCCATGGGGCTGCAGCTAGATTTCAGTGCAGTTGAAATGAAAAGGTATTTTACAATTATACATTTATTTATTCAACAGATTGATTTCATGAGACCAGACGTGATTTAGGCTGCTTTTGCACCAGGTTTGATTGTTTGACTCTCAACCCAAGTTGGACTATCTAACCCTGCTGCTCCTCTGCCACACTTGTTTATTGTCCTTCCAATCCATGGTACATTTACATTATTCTTTCCTCTTCAAAGTGCAGGTATTCGCTGCAGTTGGCAGGAAACAATGTTGCTTCCAGTTTTGACATATGCATGTAAAATGGAGACCACTGTGCAGACAGGCAGATCCAAATGAGCACAACTGGAGAAGCACAACCATGAAGGACAGCAACAAAATAAGAAAAATGAATCCCTCTGCCACCAGCTCTCAAGTAAAAAATATATTCTGTAAGGATAGTGGGGCATTTATCTGCTAAAAAGCCAGGTATTTCCCTCAGGAGTTGGTAGAGACCAAAAACAGAGCTAAATAGAGAGTGAATACTGAACTTAGATTTGCCAGATGGCCAAAAACAAAAATCCAAATGAATGATAATGTTGCCCTGTAACTGCTGGGTGTGTAAATAAGCAACTGTTTTCAACTTGTTAGCAATGCTTATATCAACAGTTATTGCAGGTTTAAGGAGGAACTTAACAGCCCTGAAAAGTTGCTGACCTCCAGTGGTTAGACTCTTCACCTGGCTGCAATGATGTACAGGTGTACTCCAGGACCCATTCAAATCACTGTTGGGTTTCCTTATAGGTGCAACAGAGCACACTTCGGACCACACCCAACCACACCCATCACCCAGATGGCTGTGGTCAGAGGTAAAACATGCTTGAAACTTTTAATGTGAGAGGGCAGCAAAACACTGCTGTTGAGCCTGCTGTTAAGTTACTCTTTAAAAGCAAATTGTAAGTCAGTTGCAAGTCTTTAGGTCTCTGTCATTTTAATGGCTGACCATTAAAACCTGTTGAGTAACAAAAACAAAGTTGTATTTTCATTCAGTGTTGCTCAGTTACATGCATGCATTTAGTTTAGTTTAGTTTAGTTTATATGGATCCCCATTAGCTACAGCAGCTATTCTTCCTGGTCAGTTGTATCCCTGAGGACTAACAAGCATGTTGGATGCATTTCCTTCATCATAAATATTTAAAAAGCTGATATTTTTAAAATCATTTGAAACCTGCATTTTTAACATTCATTTTTGTAAACTAGCAGTCTTCTTCTTCCCTGCCTTTTCCTGGTGCTTTGCTAGGTTTCTTGGGGTTTAACTGCCAAAAACAATAGATCAGTGGAATAGCGTGAAACCTACCACCACCTACACGTGTACATGTGAATGGAAACAAAACAGGCACCCAGTCATAAAAACATTGCTCCATAGTGCTACTCCAGGGTACCTTTAAAATGTAAGGCAATTCAATACTTTATTGAGCCAAAACTTGAGACTTGAATATTTTACTCTTATGTCTAAAGTCAAGTCAAATCTTTAGGGAGTCAAGTGTCATAGCAGTCAAGTCCAAGTCAAGTCACAAGTCCTCATTTTTGTGACTTCAGTCAGACTCAAGACCAAGTCTGAGGTCTACAGCTCTGGTAGAAGTGAACCTGTGTACTCAGAACCCGACTGCGCTCTATCCATGTGATCTTCACAGATAGGGTAGTGGGGACTTTGGCCTCTACTCCAGACACCATAGACTACAAGTGTGTTGCTGACGGGAAACATAGAGCTTGAGCATGAAAGGCTGGAGATTGAAGAGTGAAGGACACAAGTCTGCTTCCACTGACTCTCTCTCCCCAGTCTCTTTGCCCTCCGCTCTGCTTTTTGTAAGCGCCCATTGTTGGCTGAGGATTTGAGGCATGTGTTTGTGGCTGAGGTAGGCCTTTTAGATGTGCACAGTGCAGCGATGCACTTTAGAAATTCTCTCTGCTGCTGCTTTTTCTGATGTGGGTGTTTTTTTTCTGCTTTAGGTGGGCCACGCTTGATGGGTCAGCTATCAGCTCTGTGCAGCCCTGCACATAAGGCCTTTGATTTGCCACTCAAAGACACACACACACACACTCGCGCTTACTGGCACACACTTGCATATAAACATGTACACCTGACAGAGCAAAGTGCAGTCACGCACACCTTTATACACAGTCTCCTTCTTTTTGCCCTTGACTTTTCACTTGGCTTTTTGGAAACGCCAGCGTCCTCCTCAGCCTTGACACTAGCTTGCTTTAGGATAGAGAGAGGCTGCTTTATACATACCAATACTGTATACAAACTAAAAGAATTTTAAATTTCTTTCAGTCTTGATGACAGATTAATGCCATGAGGAAAGGTAATTCTTAATGGAACAAAAGAGAAACAGAGTTCAGTGGATTGCTACTAATATTGCAACAGGACTGAACTGATAGCACAGTGTTAGTGAAGCTACCTGCAGGCTCCTCTCTGCTCCAAGTTGTTCAATCGATTAAAACTGGTCTTGTGTTAACATCTTATTGACACAGTGAGAAAGATATGGCAGCTCTGCTAACCTCACAGAAACACTGAGGAGAATGGGAAAACAGCATAACAAATGAAGGTTGCTTTGCAAAAGCTCAAGCACCGTTTTGGATTTAACTGAGCAGATCTGAATGGATTTGGAGAATTCGAGTAAATACACTGGACATAGTGTACTGTTTGTAGGAAACTCACTGAACTGGACTCACATCCTTGACTCTTACTGATACAACTTGTAGGTAACACTTCATATAAACTTTTGAGTAGTTACCAAGGAATGAGTAAGAAATGAAACGAGCTAACTGATAATTAATGGCTCACTAATAAGTAGAAGGAGTGTCAGGAGGGGCGATTCCAGGATTTTTAAAATCAGGTCGTACAGGTGGGACCAAGAACCAGGCAGGGGGGGGGCTATGGGAAATCAGAAATAAATACAGCATTGAAAATTGGCTGAGAAAGGCCTAGTGCCCTGTGCCCTAATACAGGTTGTATTACAATGTTTACCACTTTATTGTAGCCTGTTTGGGGAAAGTGATTGTGCCTTTAATCTTTAAAACAACAGGAAGAACCAATAAAGTAATATTTGTCTATTTTCTATTTATGTGGTGGTGCACCGCTGCTGAATATTGTGGTAAAGTCATACTCATAGGTTGCAGCTATTCACTAGTCTGCCAAAGTTACGTTAGCTAAGCTAATTGACTAGCGATGTAATATTAGAAGCTTTTGAAGCTGTTATACCCACGAGGGTCATCTTTATTAACGGCAATCGAGGCTTCAGTAGCCTTCAGCCATAAATGGGCTACATCACTCACTGCTGTTGCTGTTCTCTGAAGTTCACCTATACATATTATTGCAGCAGAGAATGACAACACCCCAGTCCCCATATTTCAAAATATGTAATTGAGGGGCAATTACATACCATGAACAGAGACTTGGTGTTGTTAATTTGCCCAAAAAGTCTCAAGCTGTCTCTCTCCTCCTGTTTGACTGATTTGAAAAAGGTGGTCCTGTTGTTGTCTGATTCCGCATCGCAAATCCAATGGCATTGGGCATTGTCAGATTGACAGTACTCTAGCCTAATGGTGTTGGGGGAGGCACCGGGGGGGCCAATCATATTTCGGACACCCCTTTATCACTTTATAACAAGAAACCTTTCTTGTACTATCTATCTTGTTATAACGTGAAACGTTTCAAAGTAAATAAGTAGTATATTGTTATAATGTGATAAGTTTGTATGCTGTAAGAGATCTTTTTATAACAATAAAGATTTTGCGTTATAACGTGATACTGATCTGTTTTTTTCTTTTTCTGGCATGACAGCAATACACTGCCGTAGTTCCTTATTCCTTCACTGGTAACCAGTACAAAATTGTGTGTACCGAATTGTATGTTAGCCAACTTGTAATGTAATTATGAGATCTTGAAATGGGAGCTATTTGGAAAGACAATTATCAGTGCTTGGTTTACTTTGAATAATTCTTGTAAATACAGTATCATCTTAGCATCCCCAGTATGGTTCCTAGAACAGAACTAGTATTACCATGTTTCTCAATTCTGCTTCGTATCCTAGAGTCCAATTTCTGCATGCGGTTCCCCCAAAATATATATTTTCTTTCCCTCTATGCAATTTATTCTCTTGAGCACAATTTCCAATGACAAACAGGCCTGAGAATGTAAATTCCATTCTGTTTTTGTTCATACATACAGTACACTGCAGTGAGCCTAAATCTATTTTTCATTTACACCTTTACCTTACTTGCTCATCGTTTCTTTTTCTATGTTTTTTCTTCAGCCTGCGCAGTGATTTTTTTTCACCTCTCATTCAGGCGTGTTGCATAAAACCAATTTTCTGACAGGCGTGTAGGGATTACAGTGATAATGAAACAGCAATAGGCGAGGTGAATGTTAAAACAAGATAAGTGCAGACCCACAAAGTGAGTGGATGTTGTGTTGCTTAGGGAAACGAGGATTGTATCCTGCTGGACTGATAGAGTGTGTTGAACTGGATGCAGCTCTGTACATATGTGTAAATGTTTATAAAAGGTTTTCCAGCCCAGCATGCAGTCATACACTTCCTCACATTCACACTGAAGGATTCTCAGTACATCCACACATCTATGAGCTACTCCACTGGAGCAGCTGGGATTTCAGTGCCTTGCACTAAGGCACTTCAGACAGCTTTCTTCATTAATTTCCCTTTCCACATGTACCCAGCCAATTATAACCTTTCAGCTGCTCTAACCAACAAGTCCATTTCCCTTTTTCCAGGTACACATAATATGTGTGATCCTCTCTGTGTGTCTAGACGGGTACAGTACATATAAACTAGAATTTTTGCATTTCCTAAAGAAAATGTGTGTGAGAGCTGAAAGCTGTTAGCTGCTGCTCCAGCAGCAATATTTGAAATAGTACTCCTCAGCTAGGAGTAGTAGTGCTGCACTAATATATATATATATATATATATATATATATATATATATATATATATATATATATATATATATATATATATACTATTACATACACATTTATTTTTAGCATCATTTGTTTATATCAGTATATAATGTGGATATTGTGTATCTACAATGTATATTTATGAATGCACACCTAATTACCACTTTTCTATACACATCACATGCTTTTTCACTTTGGACTTTGGACAATTGGACTACTATAACATTGTCCATACTAAAATTCAACTAAGCTTTATTGTTTTGAATGTGGATGATGAATTATTATTATAACGCTAAATTACACTCACTCACACACACACACACACACACACACACACACACACACACATTTTTCAAAAATAACAAAACCAAAACAAGAAAAAGATAAATAAATCATCACAAGAAGACAAAAATAGTAAGCAGACAAACAAGTTAAAGAGTACAACTTTATAGACATTTATAGACTAACAGAACAGAGTTTAAAATAGAGCGGTCTCACATATATTGTAGACAAGAGTTGTCTACAAAGCTGATCATTTCCCCCAAGATATAGGGAAGCTCATCCTCATTGGTGTGATGGGGATTTTCTGGACATATATATTCTGGTACTATGTGGTTAATACTGTGATGGTACTTTGATGGTGTCTTCATCTGTGGTGCTAAGCATGTCATGCCACGCAATAATTAAGTTAATCTAGTTAAGTTATCTGTGCTTCAGTGTCTTGTCATTTCCTGTTTTATTTTGTCTTTTCAACTTTCCCTCTCGTTCCAGGTGTGTTGACTTCCTGCCCTCGTGTGTCTACCGTCCGTCTGATTGTCTTCCCCGCCCTAATTGTTTCCACCTGTTTCCCATTACCTTGTGTATTTATAGTTGGTGTCTCCCCTTTGTCTTTGCCAGTTCGTCTTACCGTAATGTCAGAGAGCCAGCGTTATCTTCGTACCCTTGTGTATCAAGTCAGTGTTTTTTGGTCGAGTCATTGTTTTGTTTGTTCAAGCCGTAAGTGCTTTTTTCCCTCTGTAAGAGTGTTTTTTTGTTCATCGAACTTGTTCAAGTCGTGTGTGCTTTTTTCCCTCTGTAGAGTGGTTTTTTGTTCGTCAAACTCTTTTCAGTAAAGACGCTTTTTGTTATTCCAACCCCTGTTGTCTGAGTCGTGCATTTGGATCCAGTTCGTTTACTCAGTCGTAACAAAGCAAGAATTGGTGCAGTGCTTTCATTTAGTCACTATCCCTAGTGCTAAGCACTTATTGCTTCTCTTTCAAGTGATCCCTTGGCAATCAAACAGTACATCTTTTATCTTTTTTTTCTAATGTCCATTATAAAATGAGGAAGATAGTTTAGCTCAGTTTACTGTCATATGCATCAAAAGGTACAACAGCATCATTGAATGCATTCTCTGGCTACATACCCACACTGCTACATATCTAGCATAATACAATATATAATCATATAGTAATAACATGTAAAAGAATATTACAATCCCAGATGTTCACATGCGAGTATGTTCATAAATGTAACAGAGCATCCGCATCATGTACACAGTATGATCACAGTCAGCTGTGACTTTATATGTCAGTCTAGTGTCATGGACGGAAAAACAGTGCACATTAGCATGATGAAGGCTCTAGTATGCTACATACATAAATACCTTGAGAAATTATGCAACTGCATCTCTGCACTAGCTATAACAAACTGTTTTGTGACCTTTAAGTAATAATTCTTAACATTTTCATTACATCAAAGCTCATTTTTGATTTATGGTCAACATTTTTTCAGCAATAGCCAGTCAATGTATTTACATTCAGTATTCACATCCTTATAGAGTCAGTGGTGGAGTCTGCCTTCGCTGCATGGGAATCAAATTGCTTGCCCCGTGCAAAGAGGACTCAAAGGAGACCATGCATGCACATGCGGGCCGGACAGCTAAACAAAGAGCTTGAAACTGGCTATGGGGCTCCATAAATTCTCTGCAGGTTCATCAGAATCACAATGACAATCAAGTTTATTTCCAAGTAGGTTTTCACATACAAGGAATTTGTGTTGGTATTTTGGTGCACTACGAGCGACCCCTGTCACATGGTCACATTGCTTTCACATTGTCATTTGATATATTGATTATTATAAGAAATATCAATTATACTCGCCTAAAGCATGTCAGACAACATTTTTGTTTTTTTCAGTCCTCTTTATTAAATAAGACAATGTGATTAATCCTCTCGTACCACAGTTTATTTGGCGGGCTATAAACAGATCAACATTTGCTCATTGTCTGTTGTGTTTCTAACAAAGTAGCTGTTCAGTAGCTGTTTGATGATTATGCATTGCATTGTGGGAGAACCCATCAACAGCACACTCATCACAATCTAGTTTTTAGTCTGCATACTGAGTGTTTTGAGTATACCGACTTTTGTCCCTTTTCCAGTGTGAGGGGAACTCCCCCTATTATCAAAGTCTGTTTCCAGGTGTTGGCAATACTACTACATATGTGAAAAATGTTCTAAAAAGCCTTTAATGTGTCCAGAGGGAGCTGATAAATTGCCTCATGTGATGTCACCTGAGTCAGCGTTGGTTTGGTCTGAAGTTTGAACATGAAACAATCTGCTGGTGTGGAGTTAAAAAGAAGTGAGCTCACCAGACCTCTGTAGCCCGCTGCTCATCTCTGCTGCAGGCTAGCGGCTCCAGGGTACATTAGCTGCCACTAGCATAACACACCCTAATCTCCAGTGGAACGTTTGTCAGTTAGAGTTGCATTGTGGGTAATGTAGGTGCCAGGTTTTGACAAGGAAAAAGAATGCGTGGAATAAAAAATGCAATATATCTGGTTCTGCTGATGAATTTGTAATTCTTTCATTCATTCTAAAACTGTCCATTGTGAGACCGACAGTGTCACAGCAGTGCAACCCTAAATCGGTAGATTATAGCCATAATATAAGGAAAGCAATGTAAGTCCATTCCAACAGTTCTCCAGTTTATTCATACTGTGCAAACATAATACCCATATCAACAAAATACTACATATATCTTTACAGCCCATGGATCAATATTGCAATAGCACAGAGCCCTGCTGGTGTCATGAGTACTTTTCTTTTCTTGATTTGTACACATGAGTTCTCCCCCCCCCTTTAAGCTACTGTAGCAGTAGGAACTGAAGTTACAGGTTGTGTCTCCTGCAGTCAGTTAGGGAGGAGCACCTGAACTGTTAGTGGCAGGCTCGCAGCTGTGTTTAGGTACTGAGAAAAACTGAATTCATTACTTTCTATTAACATCGTTAAGTTACCACATTCATTCCATTTGTCCTTGTCTCCTCAATGGTTTTATTGTTGTGATGCTGAACAGATAAAACTCTTCGCACATGTATTTCATAAGACAGGTGCGTAGGAGTGGGATGAGTAGATCAAAAATTGAAAGAAAAAAAAACTTCTGCACACTATCTCACTTGCAAAAATAACTATTGCAATGTTTCGGTGCTAGACCTTCATCAGGCAAATGGTTTGTGACAATGAGAAGCCATCCTAAATAGGGAGTGGCTGTAAGTCTGCACCCAATCATATTCCCCACGTGCAATAAATACCAAACATCAATTTACTATAACAATCAACAATATTATACATGGAGCTAGAAAAACAAAACACTCTGTCACTGTATAGTGACAATCATTGAATGGGTAGATTGCTATAAAATGAATGCTTACAGCCCCAAAGGCTAAACCGCATTCTCTAAAAGATACGCTCCCAAATATTGCAGGTATAACAGGATCCAATTACATGGCAAGTGAAAAATCAGCATCATTAGATAAATAGAACCCTTCATAATAAATACAACAAGGCCTCACAGAATTCCAATGGGCAAAGACTATATCAATGTATACAGATGTTAAGTAACAATAATCAAATTTAATATATATCCTATCAAGCAGACTGTAGACATTAAATTAAGTAAGAGGTAATTACGGCCCAAAAATGCACATGTTGAGCAGATTACATTTGTGGATGAACCTAACATTGCATATAGAAAAAGCCAACACTAGTAGGAAATTTACTTAGAACCCTCCACAATACTAAACACAATGTACAAATACAATCAACATCAAGGCCTCAAAACTTCATGCAGTTTTTGTGATGCTACATTGGAGATATGTTTAGTTTATTTACACACACACACACACACACACACACACACACACACACACATTCACACACACGTTAAACAAAAGAGTATGAATTTTAAAAGATTGAACATTATGCAGGAGAAGTTAGAAGCCCTATAAAATATCAATAGTCATACTTGAAAAAGTAAAAAAAGATAAAAACAACAAGCAGTCATACTTTAGATTTTGTCTGTTCAACAACAATTTCTTATCTTTGACATCCCTTAAACATATGTTAGATTGTCAATAATATTGTGCTCATGAGTAATAATAGCACAAATTATGTTGAGAACTAGTTTTTTTTTTTCCTTTTCTGTGACCCCACCTCCTGGCAGAGGCGTGGTTAGGCCTGATCATCCTTCAGCCGTGAATATCTTGAGCCAGGGTGTTGCAGTGTTTCTGGCTTTTCTCCACATTTCAGTGCAGAGGTTGGTTCATAATAAAGATTACAGATTTCGGTGTTGTTATTGTGTTTTGGGACTAGATGTTTTGGAAAAGAGAGATAAACATCTGCTTTTCATTGTTGTTAGTTGGTCAATACAGAACATCTAGCCACCCCCCACCCCCTGAAAGATAAAGCCCCAGACAATCTTGGGTCAGCCCTAGATTTCGTCTCTGCCTCTGTTCTGTAAAATAACAGTCAACATCAGAAATATACTTTAGGAATCAGTATACAGTCTACTACTATCTTGGCTTCCTGTGCAGAGTAGCATAAGGGACATTTATGCCCTGAAGCTAATTCATATAAGTTGAATGAGGAAGTTCTTTTCAAGATCTTCCTCATTATTTGTGCAACTAAGCAAGGTTGCTCTTGTCTTTGTGAAGGCAGACTTTACAAGCTCTCCAGTCTTGACCTTGAGCGGGCTGCTCCTCTGTTCAGGTGACCTTCTGCCCATCTGCATTCATACTGTCCATGAAGCAATGATTACCAGGCTGTCCTGAGGGAAAAAAGGAATAAAACAGAGAGAGAGAGAGAGAGAGAGAGAGAGAGAGAGAACTCGTCTCGTCTGGTCGCTGTGACACAATGTTCAATTTCCTTTCAAACAGCCCGGCTAATCTCGAGCCTCACTCTTTTGTGTTTGTAGCCAAGGCTCTTGTGTCTTCAGCTACAGGGCGACTCAAGGACAGGGCATTTTGCAGTTTTTCTTTTATGCACAAAGAGAAGGCCATGCTCACCTTATGCTGTCTCTATCGCTACCCCATTAGCATGTACGCTGGGTGAAAAACTATTTGTTCAACTGCAAAAACCCACAACATGAAAGCTCTTCAGCCCTGACAGTATGAAAACCTGTGAGGAGAGAATATTGTTATTATTTAATGTTTTGTCATGTTTTATTCCTCAAATACATCACAGTGCAAACACTGCTGTCATGTCAGTTATGATATGATGTCACCACTTACAATCTAAGACGCGGTAGAATTGTGACTGAAATAGCGTTGGATTGATGCGCTCATATAAATGGCTTTAAATTTTTTAAAGCCATTTTTTTTTCATTTTTTATTTCTATTGTAATTGTGCAGCACTACAACTAGTGCCGTGTGCTCACGTCATGCTAATCTACAGCATAGAGTACATAAAGATGGACGACGCGTCTCCACTTCCTCCCACTGTACAAAAATGAAGCCAAAATATCCCGGATACAGGAGCTGCCATCTTGTGCTGGTGACGTCATTTGGAGCCAGAGTCTGTGCAGTAGTGATCGCTGCGGTGGAGCTGGGGTGTCGAGTTCCCGCCTATACACCCGCCTGAACCAATCGCAAGCACACTCACAGTTGTCAATCATGACGTCACACCCCGTTTCTTATAGTATCAAATAACTAATTAAAACCAAATTTATCAGAAAAATGAACACTTGAACAAACATCAGCGTGATAAGAACTACCTAAAATGACACGTGTACTTTGACTTTTCACTTTGGCCCATGTCCCATCTGCTAACATGGAGGGGGTGGGGTTTATGACCTATACTGCAGCCATCCACCAGGGGGAGATCAAGATGTTTTGGCTTCACTTTTTGGGGACCTGTCATGTTGTTCATCTCTATATACAGTCTGTGCTCTACACCAGCCATACAACAACCTGTTCTCCTGTTCAAGGCATGTCTCCATTCCTTGAACTATTGTTGTCATGCTAACTGTGATTGGCTCAGCTGTTTCAGAGCTGTGAGACCAGTGATGATACTGGCTAAGAGTGTATTTAGTAACACCACACCATCTGATCTATATTCCACTTCACTCAGCGCTTTTGAACTTTGCTGCCTGAACCAAAATAGTGGGTGCACTTGGAGACGCCCACACAGTGTGTGCCCAAGACCTTCTGCTTTGCTCTGGACCCATAATGTTTTTTAATGATGTGGTGACTTTTCTTATCCTTTATCTGTTTCGGAGGCAGAAGGTGAATTGACATTTTGGGCAAAAAACAATTTTTATGTATCAGATAAAAGCCAACACTTTTATACAACATTCCAGCCATCTTATCACCCTCAATCACAAAGGGCTAATGTTCAACATAATAACATTCAGTATCAGCTATACTGAAAGTTCATCTGGGCATGCAGTACAGTGTGTCTGTTTTTGGGTTTTGTAGGAAGTGACTGCAGGCAGACGCTTCACCCATCTCAATTCAATTCAATTCAGTTTTATTTATATAGCGCCATATCATAACAAAGTTATCTCAGGGCACTTTTTCGAATAGAGCAAGTCTAGACCGACTCTTTATATTTACAGAGACCCAACAGTTCCCACCATGAGCAGCACCAGGAGACAGTGGCAAGGAAAAACTCCCTTTTAACAGGTAGAAACCTCGAGCAGAACCAGAACCAGAACCAGGCTCTGGGTGGGCGGTCATCTGCCTCGACCGGTTGGGTTGAAGGGGGAGGGGGGGAGCGGGAGAGAGAGAGAGCAGGAGGAAAGAGAACATACAGCAGCTCAATACAGCATAGATATGGTAATGGCATTGATGTTAACACCAACAGAAATCTCAGTGTTTTGCAGATTATTATCTTGGATGGAAAGTATGCAACACATCAGTCAAGTGATGCAGGTGCTGTCACCTGTCTGTATTCTTTGCCGTTTCACACCGCTCCACAGCAACCGCCCTGACAACCGCCTACCTGCAAGAGTGAAGAGCAAAGCATTTTTTAAAGCGACTGCTGCTGCTACGGTCCAAGGCTGCGATGACAGGCAGGTGCTTTGGTGAAAGTCCACAGCACGTACACTAGCTTGCAAATCAAATCGAAAACCACGCATTTGCCATAGTAGTAGCTGTGCAAGCTAACTTGGCGCCAAGTAAATAATTCCCCAAGAAAATAGCGCTGTGTTGTACAGCTCCGGGTATTCAGACACCAGCATTATCAGCTCCTTCATCGCTCTCCTTTCTGATCCCCGATGCCCGTCCCCTTCTATTTGATTGGCCAAAGCCAGGCGGTTACCACCAGAAACTCTGCACGCTGAACTTTGAACAGCAGAGCAAAATCTGTGCACGTTCACATGGGCAGCAACCGCTTCATACCCCTACCACTGTGATCTAAACCGCTTCCCCTCTTTGAAATGACTGGAGGTGGCGAGTTGCCATGTGGCAGTGTGAAAGCCCTTTTAGGATTCTATTGTCTTCCAACACTTTTGCCCAAACCAAGATGTTTCAACAACTACTGACCAGATTAATTCAGTTTTATTACCATGAATAGTAATGAGTTAGGCATAATCTATAACACATTTCACATTTAGAATAGAACAGAATAGGATTGTTTTGTACGTACAGGAAATTGGAATATATTGAATAAGCCACTCACAAAATGAGATACTAAGACATTTACCTCCAGCAGCTGACACAAATGTGTCCACTCCTGTGCACTATTAGTTTGTCAGGAGGATGGATCTCAGTTGTGAACAGAAGATAAAGTTGTGTTAAAGTGTCTTGAGGTTCATGATATCAGTAGTTGAGATGGCCAGTAGAGGAACAACCCACACAGGTCATCGTTTTTAAATAAATAATCATTTTAAATAATAATTGTTGAATAATTGCACTGATAAAAAAATAAAGTGTATTCAAATAAGGACCACTGAAGACTGGGGGCTTCTCTCATGAATCAGGTTCAGTGTTGTCAGACGACGTATACGGATGTATTTTTGGGGAGAACAGTCTCAAAGTAATAGAATAAACATTAAAGCTCCTGATAACTTGGTTACAAATCTGAAATATTTTTCTGTAACATTAAACATTCCTGACTATAATAAGTTAAAAACATCTTATTTATTTATTTGTAACATTTGTAGATTTGCCTGACTGACCAAACAACCCACCAACTGTCATCAGAATCGGATACAAAATATTGCTAAATCCTGATTGGTGCATGGAAGAACATGACATCTCCTTCTCACAACTAAGCTTGAGAAAAAACAGAGAAACATCCCCTTTCAAATAACCAAAACTGTTCACTCATAGTAAGAAGCTGATTGAGAAAATATGTTTACAGGGCCTTTAAAAGTAACTAAAAACTAGCCTGCTTCTGCCTTTGAAGAAATAAAATGATGATGAAATGAATTTGAATATATTAAGTACAGTAAAAATGATAAAGATAAAAATGGGAAGTAATGGATTAAGCTGTTAACATTTGTGTTCCTACGCAAAACAAATGAATACAATGATAAAATACAAGCACTACAATTAACAGTAACTGTGTTGCTTTCATGGTTAAAGTGGATTAGTGAATGTTGACTGAACGCCCAGATACATTAATAGTCTTATCTCTGTCTGATCATTAAGGCAGACTGCTGCAGAGATTTTTTTACTGAAACACTAGCACACTGACTCTGAGAGAAGATTTCCATGCTTTCAAAATGGGAACATTTGTGCAATCTATTGCAACAATCACTCTCGGGAAAATTATGAAAGAATTCCATTGCACTTAATATGCAACAGTGGAGTTTATGCATTATTGATAAGTACTGTACAGTCCACTAATGTAAGCTACTTGCTAGTTGATAGACAGCATTTTTTATAGCCAGAGGAGGAAAGTGACCTGGAAATGGTCCATTTATGTATATCTGATATAATAAATAATGTTTCTGATCAAATCACTGTGGGGAGCAAAGTGGTCCTGTGGTCTCTAAGCAGCCCCCAATAGTTCTTTTATATTAATTGTCTCATTTACTTGAATGCAGCATTTTTGTACATAATAGGTTTTGGAAATGGACATTTTTCACAATAAATCTTATTTGAAAGGTCACATGATGCTTTGGGAGTGGTGACTCCATTAGTTAGGAGATAAGCTTTATGCTTGGAAGTAATATGACTTATATATTATATATTTATAAGTCAAATTACTTTTAGAAACATTACTATTAGAAAAGATCACCAAGGCTGCCTCAGTCAAAAAAAAAAAATCTTTGTGGTCATAAAGTGTATTTGTATTCACATTTTGTGGTTATTTTGCGTTTTCACCTTAATTCCTAATATTATAAAGACTAACACCAACCAGCTTTAAACCCCTGTTTCATCCACTGTGTGTAAAGAGTGAGGATATGGGCTTAGATTGGTTGACTGACAGAAACAACACAACAATATGGGTGTGCCACAAAATACAGGCTAAGTAATTCTGGGTAGACCTTTTGAAACCTGGATTGATTGACTGTTACCATCTTGTGAGCTAATGGAGCCAGAAAATCTGGACAGAAGGAAGATACCCCAAAGCCAATGTTGCCAAATGTTGAGGCCTTTGGAATAGAATTCAATACAGCTAAACTGTGATTTGATGGACCTGGAATGTAGCGGCCAGTGATAGTATGCATCTTAAGCTTTGTTCAGACGGCAGGCTAATCAGATTTGTTTCTCAAATCAGATCTTTAAGACAGACTGTCCACACTGTTATTTGCAAGTGATCAGTTCAGATTTGTGTGTCCAGACATCACCTACCTATCTGCATGGGTTGCTGTGGCAATGACGTAGGCATCAGTAACTACGTACGCTGGTGACGCTGCTTTCCAACACAGAAGCATGAGAAATGGAGATCTATCATCTTGCCCTCCAAACAATCACGCTGTCAAGTCGTGGTGCAGAACTCCTCCGTCACTCCAGATAAACTCAGAGATGGAGGAGGCTGCTATACAGCGGCTCTGATGCACTTCTGTCACTCTGGATTTGACGTCGTTGTTGTGTGTCTCGTTGCGAGTGACGCAAAAGACACTTTGAAATCCGATTTGAGCGGCCAGAGTGTCTGGACTAAGACGCATCTGTAGAAATCCGTTTGGAATCGCATTTCAAAGCACCTCCAAATGTGGCTTGGATCCAATGTGGTTTTTTGCTCCTAAAATCAATCTGTATACAATCTGGATATGCCAAAACATGGATTTCGGCTGGCAGTCTGAACAAGGCCTAAAAGCCCCTATATGTGTAGAGGTTTTAGGTGCATGTTTCAATCTATTGGCATGAGATTGTTTCTTTTTTTTCTGTCTGTTGTTTTGGGTCTGCATGGGATTTAATATATCTAAATATAGATTACACAAAATACCAGACTTATCCTTTAACCAAAGATGGAGACAACCTACATATGAAGATCATGACCATCTTTATTAATTTAGTAGGGTAATTGGAAGGCAGTCTGAAATTAGTTTTCCTGCGATATGCAACTCCACTGTGACCCACTTCTCCTGCTGAAACAGATGTTCCCTCGACTCCATTATTTACTCACCTCCCTCTTAATTACTGTCGTCAATTAGCAGCCACACACACACTCAGCCACATACATCTCCTTATAGGAACACATGCAGACTACACAGTATTTCCATCTTATGATAGGGACGGTGATTTTACTTGAATACATAAAAGACAGCTTGATGCGTTCAAGAGGCAGGTTCAGCAGTTTACGAAGCTGCAATTATGGATGAAGAGTGGCAGTGTGATGTTTTGAAGGAGGCAAGCAATTAGAGGTAAACAGTCCTCTCATTCTCTGCTGGGCCTGGCTTTCTATCTGCGCTACACAAAATAAAAAGATCAACAAAGAGTCTCAGAGGAGAACAGGAGAATTTTTAATACAGAAATACAGTCTACAACATTCAACATGATTTTGCAGTACACTGGATCTCCCCCTCATTTCTCTCCATCTCCTTCTTTGTGTTGCTGCATTTGTTTTCACTCATCTCTCTCTCTCCACACACACACACACACACACACACACACACACACACACACACACACACACACACACACTTATAGACTTTGATCTATTAGTCAACACCATATCCCAGGGTTCCATCTGTCCCTGTTTTGCTCTCATCCTCCATGCTGTCCCCCAAAGTTGTTGGCTTATATTTAATGAGGGAGTGTCAGTTGAATTATTCAGCTGTCATTTGTTGCTTTTATAAAGAAAATATATGTCAGAGAGGCTTTTCTCTTTAAACCACAGCGCGCAGTGTTCTCTATTCTCTGCTGCGTTGCTGCAAGAGATAAGAGTTTTTTATGAGGATTTAGTTATTCAGTATGTACATACGTTAGTTACATGATGGAATAAAGAGGAATATAATTCAGTAGAGGGCTTTTAGGTGGTGTAACACACCCTGTGTCTGCCATATTGGAAGTCATTAGTTCTTAGTAAAAAGGATTACTACACACACTCATTTTTTAAAATTTGTGTTGGTTTTCGTTTTGACTTTACAAAATATAATTTATGATCATCAAAGTCATAATCAGATTTGCCTAGGTAATATATGTTGTAATACAGGTAATGGTACTTGTAATTCCTAATAAGTCCTCATACAAGTCCTCAAAAAAACACAACCTCACTGAAGGATGGCACAGAATCCCGACAGCCACTCCTCCCAGGAGCCCAATCCCTTAAACACACCCCTACCCTACATCTGACTGCTTCATTTATTTTACCTTTTTTATTTTTCAAAAAAAACCCTTGAATTTCTGCACCACCCAGGCTCAAAACTCTTCACATACATCTTCACATACATTAGGTGCCTACTGTGTCACATTAAACTGCATGTGAGAACAAATCTATTGTATCAAATTATTTACCTTCACTTAGATCTTAATGAATGGTAAGGATAAAAGGGTGTTCTGATAAAAGAAAGGAGACTTATTACATACATAATTTGTATGGTGTGGATAAACTTACGTTTGAATGTTTGCCATTTTTTGATTGTTTTTGTATAGTCTAGCTACCATTACCAGTTTCCATTTCTACTGAAGAAGCAGTTCTTCACAGTGTGTGAGTTTAGTTACAAGATAGAAATAAACACACAAAGTGTCATATAATTAAATAGAACATGAAATTAGTGGCCATAGTTGTGCATCTTTAGCCATGGCTCTAGTGAGTCCACCACTTTGGTCCAGACTGAAATATCTCAACAATTGACTATTGCTATTTTTTTTTTGCTATTACATGTTATACAGACACTCATCATCCTCTGAGGATATACCATAATAGCTTTTGGGATGCCCTGACTTTTTCTATAATGCCACCAGTTGGTTGATATTTTTGATTTTGAGTGAAATCTCTCAATAGCTATTGAATGGATTATCTGACTTCATCTAGCACCATCATCAGGTCAAAACTTCAGTTTGTCCAACACTTTGGTTTATGACCAAATACATGCAAACCTAATGACATTCCCATCAGCCTAATCTTTACTTTGTGTTTAGTGCTAATTAGCACCACACCACACTAAGATGATGAATATGGTTATGGTTACATTATACCTGCTAAGCATCAGCTGTTAGCATTGTTAGCTGACCAGTTAGGTCAAAGCACTATTGTGTACAGCCTCATAGAGCTGCTAACATGACTGTAGACTTAGTCATGTATTACTCTTCTTCTTCTTGAGAATATTCTATGGTTCAGCATTTCAAAAAAAACAAAAAAAAACATCTAAGTCTATATGTGTGTTTCAGAGCTTTATTCCAATTGCTACTGCTTTTATATAGGCTGAAGCTAATACACTGTAGAAGTGTAGAACTGTAGAAGAACTATTTCAGAAGAAGAGTTCAGGATCAGGACAGTGTAGTATAGGCAGACATGTACACTATAATCAGTTCAGTAATCATGCTGTAATCTCAGCTAAACAGCAGTACATCAAAAACAGGCATCCACAACCACTGCTGTAGCTTTCAATAGATTTCACCGGAAGAACTTGTTGATATGTCTCAGTTTCCTCAGATATCTCAAGTTGAATTTACTGCAGCCAGTGATTCAGATCTGAAAGTGTATTATGATCCATTATGTTGACACTAAAAACTCTTTTTCCAGACGTGGGTTCACCCCTCATGATTATATTTGTGAGGTACAGTTAGTTATACAGAAGTTGGACTGGTGCCAGGGCAAATTGGATTAAGTCTCCCAATGTTCCCTCAAGTGTTTTATTATCCCTGAGCTGAAGGCATAATGTGATTACTTGGTGATGCCCTTTGTTCAGCACACTATTATCCTGATGCTGTGTCCATGAGTTCATTAACAGCACATTATGACTTGTTATACACAAGCACGCTGCAGAGGCCGCTGAGCTGAACAGTATGAGTCATTCATGTTGCGTTCAGGCTGGATAGGCTCCTACTGTACGTGGGCTGAAAGCTAAGTTTCAGTTTAAACAAGTGCACTGTAATTGAATAATGGACTGTATGTACAGTGTATATTATATAAGCAGTATTAAGTGGGTTTAAGTGATAACAGTCATCAATTCCTCCCTCATTTTACATTTTAAACTAAAAGAAAAAGTTTGAAACACAGTCCCTGACAGCCTACCCACGGCATGACTCATAAATTGTGAAGTGAGGATGACTACATGTGAATAATATGACGATTAGTTTGACAAAATAATCTTAACTTAAGCTTTTTCCCTAAAGCTTTCAACTGCATCTCGTGTTCAAACAATCAATCAAGTTTATTTGTCACATGTAATCATGTAAGGTACAATCACAGTGAAGTCCTGATCAGTGGTTGGAGTTTGCTCAGTTGTCATGGAGATAGCTTAGTTGTCATCACGTGACCTAAATATGGAATGTCATGTTATTACAGGTGGCTGTATTCCCTCAAGACCATCCGTTCCTGCCAGTCCTCCCCTGGTGTTTCCATCCAGAACATAACCGGGGGGAATGTCTGGGTGCGACATCTTCTTTTTAATGAGTCTGGCCAAAGTACCTCCCAGAGAGTTTTGCATTTTTAATTACAATACAGGTAGACTTGTGGTTGTGATGAGCAACATGATGTGATAGAGATTGTTCGGGTTATATTTGATAATGGTGTTTCCAGAAACAGAATTGTGTGATTTAAAAATTCCAGTTTATGAAGGGATTATGCAGGTATTTCTGCCTCTGGAGCTGTAGAGTCTGGGTCTGTGGTTGCTGCCGCCTGCTGCCCCCGTGCTCCTGCTCTGCACCCGCTGCTGCTATTGCTGTTATTGCTGTTGTTATTAGTATTGCTATTATAATGTTGCTCTTAGTGTTGTTTCCGTTGGTGTTAACATCAATGCCATTACCATATCTATGCTGTATTGAGCTGCTGTATGTTCTCTTTCCTCCTGCTCTCTCTCTCCCGCTCCCCCCTTCCCCCTTCAACCCAACCGGTCGAGGCAGATGACCGCCCACCTTGAGCCTGGTTCTGCTCGAGGTTTCTACCTGTTAAAAGGGAGTTTTTCCTTGCCACTGTCGCATAGTGCTTGCTCATGGTGGGAACTGTTGGGTCTCTGTAAACATAAAGAGTCGGTCTAGAGTTGCTCTATTCGAAAAGTGCCCTGATATAACTTTGTTATGATATGGCGCTATATAAATAAAACTGAATTAAATTGAATTTGTGGATCATTACCAGATCATGGTTATGTTGCAATATGAAGATTAAAGAGGCAACAATTTCACTCCCAATTTCCATTCATTTTTGCATATAAAACAGTCAAATGTAACTGAATTAAATTAATTAAAATAATAATTACATCAGGAATAAAAAATAATACAACATGGAAAAAACTAGACCACATTTTTAATTCTACTTTCATTTTATTCATGGCACTAGTGTGGTAATTAAGTGTAGATCATTATGGATCATTGTGATGATAAATAAAACTACGCACTATTATGCACGAAAAACACGATGACCATACAGTAGGATCTTCAACATGTCCAGAAAAGTGAATTCAACTTTAAAAGAGTCATCATCTGCTCTTGGCAGTACATTTGAGTTGCACAGCAGGAAGTTGTGCATAGTATAGTCACTGCACCAGATGTCTGAGCTCTAATATACTTCAAGGTTCAAAGTACATTTATTTCATCATTCATCATTATACAACACAGGATTGTACAACAAAATGCAAGCCATAATCCCTTCATGTTACACACAGAAAAACACTAAATAAAGCGAAAAACTAGACAGTGTGGAGGATGAGTAGAATTGAGGAGTCTCACAGCCTGAGGAAAGAAGCTGCTCTGTAGTCTGGTGGTACGGCAGCGGATACTTCTGTATCACTTGCCAGACGGCAGCAGGGTGAACAGGCTGTGGCGGGTATTGTCTTTTAGTATCCTTTGGGCTCTGCACAGACACCTCACCTCTCTGATATCACTGATGCTCAGTAGATGGGTACCAATGATGTTCTGGGTGTTTTTAATCACCCACTGCAGAGCCCTCCAGTCCTGGGCCATGCACATCCCAAGCCAGTTTGTAATGTTTCCAGGCAGGATGCTTTCTATTGCTCCTCTGTAAAAGTTACCTTAAGAAATACAGTCGTTTTCTGAGCTGAATTTACCAGGGTGGAGATGTGTGATGACCATGACATGTTCTCTGTGATGCTGATTCCCAGGAACCTAAACTGTTCACCTGCTCCACCTCAGTTCCACTGATGTAACCATGAGTGTGTGTCTTTGCCTCCTTTTTCCTAAAATCAATGATCAGCTCCTTGGTTTTGTTGACGTTGAGCAGTAGGTTGCTCTCTGTGCATCACTCTGCAAGACTGTTGACTTCCTACCGATATGAATTCTCATTGTTGTTTGTAATCCAGCTGATGATGGTCCGCACACTTCACAACAGAGTTCTCTCCATGTCGTTTGTTACAGTCATGGGTGTACAGTGTGAACAGGAGGAGGCAAAGCACACAGCCCTGGGGAGGTCCGGTGTTTAGCACTAGAGTGGAGGAGGTGTTGAATTGTCTGGGGTCTGTTTGTGAGGAAGTCCAATATCTAGTTGCAGAGTGTGGTACTCAAGCACAGAGTGCTAAGTTTGACAGTTTCATTCTGATGTGACTGTTGTTATTTTCAAGATGTGTGAGAGCTGATCGGAGGGCAGTGGAGATGGAATCCTCTGTGGATCTGTTGGTTCTGATGCAAACTGGTGAGGGTCCAGGCTGGCTGAGATGTTGTCTTTGATGTGTTGGAGAGCCAGTTTCTCAAAGCACTTCATCAGAATGGAGGTGAGAGCTACAGGGCAGTAGTTGTTTAGACTAGACACTGCAGACCAGTGATATGTTAAAAATATCAGCAATGACATCAGCTAGCTCCATGTTCTTAGGACACGTCCAGGGATGTTATCAGTGGCTGGTCTTCTGGAGTAGACTTGGCAGCTGACTCTTTGTTGAGGAGATCAAAGCGAGCATAAAATGTATTAAGCTCATCTGGCGATGTGGCCTCACACACAATGGGGGCACTCCTGCTTTTGTAGCCTGTGATGTTCTGGATTGCTCGCCACATATCTTTGGTGCTGAGGTCTCTCTCCAGTTTCTCCTGATGTCTCTGCTTTGCCTCCTGGATGGCAGCTTTCAGTCTCGCTCTGGTGGTGCTGTAAGCTTCCTTGTCACATGACCGAAAGGCAGCTTTTATGGCTCTGGGTAGAGCCCTCACCTCTCCGTCCTCATCCTGGCTTTCTGGTTGGGGAATGACTTTATTGTTTTTGTGATCATCACATCATCAACACATTTGCTGGTGTATGATGTCACTGTTGATGTATATTCTTCAAGGTTAATGTGGTTCCCCTGGTGGCATCTCTGAACATGTGCCAGTCTGTGCACTCAAAACAGTCCTGTAGAGCTGCTATAGCTTCATCTGTCCTAAGATCAGCTTGATCTTAACATTGCATACACATAGACATACAGCTGCAGCACAAGCTACATTGTTCACACTATTGCCTGCTTACTTTGTGTTTGCTTTGTGGATAAAAAGTATACACTAGGGGCCAGATCGGGGTTGACTCATCCCTGGCTGACTAAATATCTAAAATGAAAACCCTACGAAAGAAACTAATTGTGGAAGCCTGTATTCACAATTTCAGTCTTTGGATACACGTCACTAAAGTCTCCCTCATCAGCTTTTCTCAGGAGAGCTGTGGATTCATCTCCCAGCTAGGTGAGATGGGAGGCAGTTGATACGATCTATGGAGGGCCATGTGAAGACAAGAAGGCTCCTTCCTTTTAACGCCTGAATAAAGATATACCTGCTGTGATTAAAGCTGTTAAAATTGACTTTTCTCACCAGACGTGCTGTCAGCGAAGGAGACAAGCTGACAATTATTAGCCTATCTGCAGTGTAATCACTGAGCTCTACATTGTCCTTTTGGCTTTTTCCATATTTCTTACTTTTGATTTGTGCCCACACGTTATGCAAAGCAGACATCCAGTGCTGTTTCTTATGCTGATGTCATTGATAAAATGTTTGTCACTTGCGGCATTACCCTTGTCACAGACAGTGCTTGAACCACACAGGTCAAGGTCGCCTACCGAGTCTCTCAGGTCAACATTCTTCACTTTACCAGAGTGCTGATTTTCTTTTTTTCACTAGGAAATTCATGCAAGTTTAAGTGCAAACAAGCCCTTGAACTGTGCAAGTAATAACCCCTTCATCACAAATCGTAAGTGCAAATAGCTTCAGATGTAAAATTAATCCATGAAGGTTGGCACTCCTGTGCCCTGGAGCCCTTTCATAATAGGAGCATTTTATTATCTGATCTGAAATTGGAAAACTCTCTCTGCTTTGTTGTCTCACTGGCAGACGAATGGTGCACGATGTGGAAACAATAATGGCTGCCACTCTGAATGGATAAACTCGGTGCAAAGCCTTTATGCCACTTTTGAAATTATCCAGAATAATGTGGGGAACTGCTGTTGTAAAGTGTTAGCGAGTTGGGGGCAATTTTGATGTGAATGGCCGTGACTGCAAATACATATTATGTAAATAGTGAAATTTACATATGATTTACATATGCATGACTGTGACAGGCAGAGAGAGGCTCTGTTTTTGACCAGCTTTCTACTCATTTTATATGGTTAGTAAACAGCATGACTTTCTGATATGGTCACTCTTAGTGTTCTGTTCTTCCCTGCACAATCCCTTAGTGCAGTGGTTCCCAAACTTTTTCAGCTCGAGACCCAAAAGAGAAATTTGGTTTCTCTCTGGGACCCAAACTTACAAAAATACATCTTAAATTGCCATAACATCTACATTTATAAACAACTAATAAAGAACACAACAAACCATGAATCCCAGGGTTGCCGTCTTTGGGTACCTGGCTGGAGTGAGATTTTGATGCCGCGCACTTTATCACGTGCACATATGGACTCAATTCACCATCAGGGTTTTAAAAAGTATGCACCTTATACATGTGGAGAGAGTGGGACCTTATATTGTAAGATTTAACAATACAGCCTGACTACACCACCCTGGGAAATGCTCACAATTTCACAATATTAGACACACACTAACCCTAAAACGGGCACACAGGTTCATTCACTAATGAAAGTCAAAGACGTGTTGTTTCCACTATCAAAACTTCACCGTTTTATTGAATGTTCAAGTAGCAAGAACCAGAAAGAAACAAAAGAACACAAGAACCTATCCTACTCCAGACACATGGCCAATACATGAACACACACTCTTTCACTCACTAGCTTGCTTGAACGCCTTCTGCGCTCCAGCGCAGGGTTTTCTGCCAGAACAGCTGTCAACAAGGCGATAAGCATCGCGCACATATCGCGGACCAAACAGAGTAATTTAAGAGCCCATACTCATAGAATGGGGGTTACAGTACGTAACCAATGGTACGTGCGCTCGCCTGTTCATCTCTGTTGCTGTCGCAGTGTTTTGGCGTGAGAATTGTTTGGGCAGCGTGAGAGCGTGAGACTGAACGTGAAAGCGTGTGTCTCACGTCAGGAGCGTGAGAGTTGGCAACACTGCCTTGGCTGAGACAGAGAGGTAGATGACAGAGAGGATATTATCATTAAAAATCACCACTCTCACGAGTCACCACCACATTAGGCACGCACGCATGGAAACTAACACACATACACACTAACTAGGTTAATACAAACGTAACACACACATTACTGACTCTTCCACCGTCAAAACAATGTTGAATAAATGCTCTTTGCTGTCTAATCCACATTAGGACAAGCCTAGCAAGATAACGTCAGCAATCGCAGCTAACGCTCAACGTTACCTCAATCAGAGAGCGAACACGTTTTCAGGTCCAGGTTCATGAGAAGGGGTGGGGGGGGGGTAAACAGCTCCGCACACAGCATCTCAGCTAAACAGACCAGCGTAGAGAAAAAAAGTAGTTACTGGATGTAACTCCAGTTCTATGAGGATGTGCGTAGCACGCAGCATTTGAGCTGAACAGACCAGCGTATGAATCCACATATCAAAGCATTGTTATGCATTTTACTCTGCGACCCATGGCGACTCAATGAAAACAGGTCCGTGACCCATTTTGGGTCGCGACCCTAAGTTTGGGAAAGGCTGCCTTAGTCAATCAGAATGAAATGTATAATTGTATTGGTCAAGTATCTTCAAGCATGGAATTACAATAAACCAACATAAACATAACTAGTATGTACAAATAGGAACGAATGTATATACAAATAGTTTACAAATAGACCTGGGAGAATAACAAATATGGTATAATTAGAAATAACCATTCATGACCATGGAAACAGTAGCTTGACAAAAACAATCTTAAATCAAACTCCACTTAATAGCTTTTTTTCCAGAGCTTTTAGTTGCATCTTATGGTCTTCCTCAGCAGATGGAGTTTGCGGAGTTGTCATTTTATTAGGTTGCAAAATCCTCCACATCCCGCATATTTTAGAGATGTGGAACCAGGATCATAACTTAGAATGACTTTTAGTTTTGCTGGAATATCAGATGTGAAAATAGTCTGCTAAAATAGTGATCACTAACTATATCAACTTTTAGCTTTTTTCTCCACCTATGAAACAAGGTTGTAGTGGGAAAAGAAAGGTGCATTAAATGCACTAAAAACTGATTATCAGAAACAGAAATGAAGCAATTAGGCTATTATTAATGAACACAATATCTGATTACTGTAGGCCTAATGCAAACGAATAGTGGACGGATGTTGTGGTTTGTGTTCATCCCACCTGAATTTAAACTTTGAACTGTAAAATCACTACAAGCTGCAACTAAACTTCTTTGTTTTGTTAAGACATTTAAGTGTGCCTTTGGCTGCATTTACCTCAGTGTTAACATCCATATCAACACCACCTCCACCTCTCTCTCTCCCCCCACCAGGTGTTGTGTGTACCCTGTTGTGTATTTTCTGTGTCTTTAATTTGTCTTATACTTCCTCTCCTTTTTGTTTCCCATTAATGTGTTAATTACCTCCTAATGTATCAATAATTAGATATATGCTAAAGATTATAATGCCATAATTTTACGAGTAATATTTTGAGTATTAGTAACGGTTTCTCTCAGGTGGAGTTGGCCAAAGTAAATATTTTGTATTCAAGATCACTACATTATCATTTCTTCTCTGAGCTTGGCGATAGAAATCCCACCACTCAACTGCACTTATGAGCTCTCGATCCTTCACTGGCAGTGTGCGTCTTGGAGGTTAGTGTCATGAGCTGCTGCTTTAGTAAATCAGGTGGTAAATACACACAGATTGCAGCCACAAACTCAATGAAAACTGCAGCACAACACAGTTTTCTTAGTAAGTCTGGCCCTCAGTGATTGCTGTGTAGAATGAGATCATCAGCTCCTGTGGCAGATTGAACATCCTCCGCTGGTGTAGGAAGCTGCTGGGTCTTTTTGATAACAGAGTCAATGTTAGTCTCCCGTTTCAGGTCCTGAGAGACTCCAGATCTCAGAATCTGGATCTTTTGGTGTTTTGTTTTTATATGACTCATAAATGGTCTAATCCCTGCTCTGTTTTCTGTCAGGTGATGAATGTGAATCTATCTGAAGGAGACAAGGTGGTGTTTGAAGATGTGGGCCACGGGGAGAACACCATGCTGGCCAATGAGTCCATCCTGATAAGGGGGTTGGTAGTACGAAGCCACAGCAATCAGATCTCTATCCGCTTCCACAGCCTGAGGTCTCAGGTTGGATCAGTCCTGTTCAGATACCAAGGTAAGTGTGAATTACACAACAAATGAACATCCAACATGAAAGTAAAATTATTTAATGGTTTTTTGCTGCTGTGAATTTTTTTTACATTTTTTTTTTGGATGGCTTAAACGGACTACACACACCCACAGACTTGCCTCCACCATTATTCCCTCATTTTGAGACACCTCATTGTGCATTATGTGACACATATTAAAGTCACAGTGAAGTAGCAGTTAGAGTGTTCAGCTTCTGTAATGTGACAGTTTTCTAAGTAAAACGAAATACGTGGGCGGAGTCTAGTAATGAGAGGGATTTAATTCAAATCCTTCAGAACTGTTTAGCGAATACAGAGCGAAAGATCCTGTGGAGTGAATCTGAGCTGTAGAGGACTGCTGGCCTCCCTCCTTCCACACCTTCCTCACCCGTCATAATTTCTGTGGGTTTATTCTGCAGAAACATCAACACTGATGTTCTGTTCGATGAGTGAGTTTCCCACAACAACTTGTAGAATGTCTGCTCTTTTCTGTGCAGTTGATTAAACAGCTGTATTCATTACACAGCAGCAGGAGTGTTTCATCTAATGCCTCTGATTTCAGAGAGGGGTTGTGAGTCATGTTACACATGGATGGCACAACAGCAGCAACTTGATTAAAGTTCCCCTCCACTCCAAAAGTTTCTATGTGCTCAATGAAAATCAGATTTTCAGGGGCAGACCTACGAGCGTGATTTGTGACATCACAAAAAGTCTGGAAACCAATCCTGGTCCAGTATTCAACTTGCAAAAGTGTGATGTGGAAACTTGAAGCCTCCAGCACACACACACACACACACACACACACACACACACACACACAGAGAATGGACTTCTATTTATAGATTCTGAATTTTTAATGAAGAAGTAGATGTCATTTCAAAGATTTTAAACAAATTATAATTAAAAGTAGAGCAGTTTCTATACATGTTAAAACATGTCTGGAGGGGACCTTTAATCATTTAAATCTCACGACATGGTGACAGGATCGGTCAGGATCTAAAAGTATACTATGTTTATTTCTAAACATCAAACTGGAAAACTTTTACTCACAGATTCCGAGTTTGAGAATAATTCGTTGTAACGCAGCTGCCCACAGAATGAGTCCTGAGCTTCATCAAATCTATCTGGACATTTTTGTCATAAGTCCAGACTCCGCTTCCTCTGGAGAGTCAAAAAATCAAGAGAGACTTGACTGTAAACAGAGATTATTACAGTAAATTTTCCATTTTCCACAAAGAAATTGAAAAATTACAACACATTGGAAAGTTTTTTTTTTTTTTTTTTTTGTCTCCAGAGCAGAGTCCTGCAGGGGTCCAGTTTGCAAACCTGTACCCGCAACTAATCGAGCAGTCGATAAATCGTGGGAAATATATATTTGTTTTACCCAATAATAATGATCAATTCTTGTGAAAAGGTCTCAAATACAACCAGCAGAGGGTTAACTAAGGTAGGCGGGACTAAGCTGGGGGTAGGTGAAATAGCAGAGTCCTTGATTGGCCTTGATTTGCACTTCTCCTCGCTAACATTAGCGCTAGCCATAAGCAGTGTAGCTTTAAATGGTTATGCATAGTGCTGGTACTGTTGTGGTATTTTAGGGCAGCCTTACATAAATTGGTAAAGTATTTCCACACTGTTGATTGTACGTCCCAATGCTCGACTACAGCCATGTTTCCTTCTGTCTGTCTGCTGCTTTAGCGCCCCACACTGCACAGTGTTAAAGTCACAGATGACAACTATGACTTGTCAACAACAACTACCCACAGCGCCCCCAGCTGCATATCTGCTGTTGATGCATTGCCACTGCTTTATTACTGCACCGTGCCAAACCACAGATGAATTATTAGTCTGCACAGTGTCGACTAGTGGTTTTGATAGTCGACAAGTCAACTATTCTGGGAAACCCTTAGTACCCGCCCCATAGCCCACTCTCTCAACATGAACCAATATGTTACCTCCAATTATCTCTAAATCAATTCTGACTCGACCCACTAATATAAGACCTGACCCGACCCATGATTAAATATAGGCTCAGAGCTGCTGCTGGGGAGTGAAGACAACAGCTTGGTGTGAAGGATAAGGATAATGTCGGGGCACACAATGCCAAGTGATAATGAATACATTTTAAAAATACATAAAACGCACTGATAGGGCAGATTGTGGAGGCATTTCTGTTTCCTTCTGCTCAACTCGTTGGCAGAGGATCACACTCACACCTCTCCAAAATCCTGCATACTTGACGCACAGCTGGTACATACCTTCAGTAATTATTTAAATCTTCTAACACAGGTGATTTAAGGTAACAGGCCTTTCTGAGGTTTCTACTCACTTACCAGCAAATCTCCAGCAAAAAACGTTTTGGATTTGTTTGTTTAAATATATAGGGGCTGTTTCGTTTTTATTTTCTCCCATTGGATAAATCAAGACTGATATTTTGCAAATAGACTTGTTTATGTTCATTGGATTTTAAAGACATAAATGAGGTTTGTCAAATATGCAGAGGAGGAGCAGGAGCGCAGAGTTGTATTATGTTAATGTATTAATCAGACAATTAATTGTTTGCACAAATATAACCAGTTGTGCTGATATTCCAGCAGCTGCAGCACCAATATACCTCAGCTGCCTGTTCATTCTGCCATTGACAGTGTATTTGGGGTGATGTATAGCTGTTAATATTTGGGATGTTGTGTATTTTTATTTTTAGTAACTTCAGGTGCATCACAGAGTTGAACTTTTCTCTCTCAGAGATCTCAGCCTCTCCCTCCGTTCCATCTGTTGCTGCTTTTAAAGGGCACGAGAGGAGCTTGTGTGATTGGTCGTTGCTGAAACTCGCCCCGACTCCACCTGTTCATTCTGTATTCCTCCTATTAATAATGTGTTCAGCCTCTCCTCCACGTTGTGCCCAGCTGCACCTGGTTGTGTTAGGTGCTGGTCATGCCCATTAGTGTTTGCACCTGGAGATTTTGCTTGCATTGTGTCTGTGTCCTGTTTCAGGAAAATAGAGCCCAAAGTGTTATATTCCTATATCACCTTTATGTTTGTTGTTATGTTTTCTATATATTTCTATGTCAATGCATGTAGCAAACCAACACGTCCTCATAGGTCCTCATACCTAAACGACAGAATATCCCAAAAACCACATAGAAGGCTATGTGTCCCTTGGAGAGTACCAGTGACAGGCGTACTGGAACTTTGTCGTCATGGTAACAATAATAAACATGTGGTTAATGTTGGGAAATGGTTGCAGTTTGATTAGGTTTAGGCACCAAAACTACTTGGTTAGGTTGTAAGTTAAGTTACATGCACATAACTTACTAACGTAACTTAGCGTTACGATCTGATGCAAGTTAAAATATGTGACATTGTCATTGGTTTCACACGAGACACAAACAGTGGTCTCCTGGATGAAAGTCCTATGTTTGGCCTCCTCCCTAAGCGGACTCTCAGCTGACTTCCGCCTTTGCTCCTGTCATAATTACTACAGCCACTAGAGGTCACCGCCTAACAATAAATGTAAATATGGGTCGTAATAAGCCGCTGCACTGATGACCTACACAGCTGTACTTTTGGGGAGGGCTGTCTGTAGCAAACATAATGCATATGCTTCTACTTTAAAATTGAGATGTTGTTATTGCAGATATATTTTGGAAAATGTTGGCATTTAGGAGATGAAGGACTGGATTAACTGGAAGATTTGACCAAAGGAATGTATCCAGGAGCCCTGTTTGTTGTACGTGAGTTAGCTTGATTTTATTGTTGGTGATTTGAAACAAGTCTGGATTTTTTCAGTTCTTCAAAGCTGGTTTAAAATGTACCTGTCCTACATACCTGTCATGTCAGTCCTATGTTAAAGCGTAAGTGAGGTGTGGTTATATGAGGACTGGACAACATTGGCCCAGACTTTGTCCCAGTTTCTTTGATACATATCAATTAATCACAACCAGGGCCCTGTTCTTCAAATGTGGCTTAATCCAAGCTAACATGCTGTTTTCAGACTAAAATAACCCTGTTTGATCTCATCCAGCTAATTTGGTTCTGTGAAAGCAGTTTGAGGATTGATTTGTTAATCCTGGATGAAGTTATCTTGAATAACAGTACGCTCTTATTTTGAAATAATGGCAAAATGAGTAGAGAGTTGAAGCCAAGATCATCATTTATATGATTGGCTGAGTGCTGATCATGTGATTGCAGGTACACGTGGTAGGTGTATTGGGAACCCTCCCAGCATGCAATGGGGCAATAGATTCATGGACACAGTCACATTTAGTTTTCCTGCGTTGTTACAGGTATCATTTGTTCTACATTGTGCTCCACAATGTTTCCACAACAGATCACTGTTAAAGATCAGATATTACCAGTGAATGTGGTCAGACTACGAGTGATTGGTGGGGGTTTCCAATGGATGTGCAAGAGACTTTGAAGTGATAATAATAAGCCTGCAGTGAAAATGCGACCTCACTAAAATCTCTTAAAAAGCAGCTTTAATTGAATGGACAAACAATGTTCGGCAACGCGAGTTCTGCAGTTAGTCATTTACTTAAAATTTTAGTGTTCAAATGACAAATTCCCATTTTAATGTCAAATTAAATGCCATATGTTCCGACTTCATTGGTCTTTTAACAGTCAGAATCTTTTAGTTTATTTTATGTCTTTTTGCTCACTGTATCTCAAACTACATTTGGTTTGGTTCTTTTTTGTTTCCAAACTTTTATTTATTTATTTTTATTTTATCTTGTTTTATCATGAGTGAGTATATATTATTCTTCAGTATCAAAATTGAATTGTGATAATTAGAGATCGTAGCAGCCATTTGTATTAGAAAATGACTTCATCTATAGGGTTCACCCTGAAACCTCTTGATCATGATCAAGCTAACTGTCTATAAGCTGCACCTTTGCATGTCTGGGCTTAAGGACTTGCTGCTCTGACAACAGTTCCAGATTCATTTTAAACCAGCTTCAAAGAACCATAAAATCCAGACTCCTGTCAAATCATCAACATTCTAATCTGGATAATTTAGTTATCCACATACGAAGAACGGGGCCCAGAATATTCTTTGGACTGGATTTCTTTACTGTTCTGGACATAGTCTTGATTAATCTCAGGTGAGATCAAGCATGCAAAGTCTACCTGTCTTGTATTCCTGGCAGGCTGACGTGTAGCTAAGTGTGTGTTATTATGTGTTAACATAATGTGTTGTTGCTGTCAGCCAGAAAATGACTTGTGCTATCCACCAGCCACATGATTAACTAATACGTTACCATGGTAACTACTTTACTTATCAATTACTCTACAGGAGCTGTCAGAGAGACTGGAATTTTGGAAAGACTTTATCCTGCAGCCTACTAATGACAGAGGAGTGAACTGAAAGTCACTTTCTGTAGCTGCCTTTGTTTGAGTGAAAATCCATGAAGGGTTTTGTAAAAGTATAATAGTGTTGATGTAGCAGCCACCAGGAGACAGGGTCGGCTCTGGTCCTGCTGGTCAAAATGCATCCCATGAAAACTGTGCAGAGATTCAACTCCTTGATATCTCTTCATTTATCTTCGTTTCCATTGATTGCACTCCAAAGCACAGATGGCATGTGCAGACTTCTCCCCTGCTAAATAGTGGCATCAACATCATTACCTGCTGCTTAAAAACAATCTGTGCTGTGTTTGCTAGTTTCTCACCACCGCTGGCGAAATGGGAGAAGAACTAGATAAAGCTTTGATAGTTATCTGTCTGTGTGTGTGTGTGTGCCAATAAGGATGTGAGCCAGTCGTAGACTCCCAGTGCTGTCTGCCTGAACTCCACTTTCTAGTAAAGGTTCAACATTAGTCTCTAATGTCCACTTTAACTTCCAATGTTTTGTCAATCGCTTGTAAAGCACTTTGAATTGCATTTGATTTGTTTGAAAGGTGCTATATAAATAAACCTTGATTGATTGATTGATTGAATATACTTTACTGTCCAGGTACTAAAAAGCAGTGCCATGTATATGACAAATTTAACTCAGTCATTTTAAGCCCAGTTTAGACCAAAGATTAGCGACGAGAAGAGTTTAAATTTGCAGCTACTTGCAATGCACCGGTCTGCAACGCTCTGAAACCTGCCAGTTTACACCAAAGCGACTAGACGAGATGGTGTATCATTTCCATAGCAACGACTCTCTGTACTTCCGTTCTATCTGCCGGCTTTTCAGGCTTTTTTTTATAGCTGGATATAATTTGTAGCATCTTAAACTATGAATGAGGATAGTGATAGTGATGAGTTACTACAGTTGCATTTCTAGTATTGATGAAACGGTGAAAACATAAAAAAAACAGAGGAACCAGCCCACTTTGCTACGAGCTGATTGGCTGTTGAAACAGGTGACGTGCCTTACGTTCTAAAACCAGCACTGACGACTCAACAAGCTGAGTTGCAGGCGACGCCATCAGCCGGCTTGAGTTGAGCTGAGACGGGCCAGTTCACACCTCTGCAACTTTTCCTGCAATGTTCTAAAACAGTTTTGTCTCGTCGTGAATCTTTGGTCTGAACTGGGCTTTATGTGTATGACAGAATGTCACAGAAAAGAACACAACACAACAAGCTTTATGAAAAGATATGAAACTTAATTAATCACTGAAAGGACACTGTATAATTGTAGCCATGTATATTAGTGTCCAGTAAATGCCCATACAATGCAAATAATTGTAAATAACGTTTACATAGTATATAGGGTTATATATAGAAATGATTACTTGACTAACTGATTAGTGGTAATTGTAACAATTTTGATCATTGATTAATCACGCAAGTCAAGTCGGCAAGTGAGGACGTCGATTCAGGCTCTGGGTACTTACAATGGGACATGTTTTAGACTAGATGATCAATCGATTAATCGACTAGAGATGTCCCGAGTTGATCCTAAGGAAGGACATTTTAACATTGTTAATTAAATGGTTGTTCAGAACAGAAATGTTATTGGATTTGGTATGTATTGAGCGTGATTAAAATGTTAAGAACTGAGGGTTTAAAAACCCCCTCCAATGCTCATATCATCTGCAATCCAATCTGCGCCACACTTCCAACGCCTATGGTAGCGATTGCGGATAATACATGTATACAATGGTGATGTTTGCAAGTCAATTTGTCCCGGATGCTTTCATGTACATAAATAGTTGCACTGACACAAAATAAAAATGTGGCTTTTTTGTTATGACTGCTTTTACAGTGCCGACTGATTCTGATTGGCCTGTCAGGGTGAAAATTAGCTGTCACTTTCCCGTGCTGCAACAGATTTTTCCAAAGACACGCTAAAAAATAAGCTCCAAGAGACTAAAGGCTGAAACATGCTTCTGCACGTAGGCAAACGTGAATGTCGGTTCTTCTGAAGATGTTAGCTGTTTATTTTATACTTGTACTTTGTATAATGCAAAACTTGTTTTTTTAACCAGAAACAGAAGTCTCACTCTGAAAACTCGTGAGAGGTGAGTTGTTGCAGGAAAACAACAGTGATTCTGGTTAAACAAAAAGGATCTCCCTCTTTAGCAAAATGGTCTGTCTTTGAAAAAAACAAGAACTTTTAGTGGACACACTTTGAGGTGATCTACTGGACCAATTCCAAAACCTTTTGTACCTATTAGTCATTTAGAACCCTAAAAATTTGTAAAAAATAGAGCCCAGGGCAGGTTTAATACAGGACTCAGCCTTTAAGGCTTAAAGAGAAGCCTTAAAAGCCTTAATAACTGTCCGTGTGGTTGTTTGCTCGTCCCTCCTCCGCTCCTCCCAGCCTCCCCTAATACTGTAAGTGCATTTGCACTGACCCATTGGTTAAATCGCAGACAGAACTATACAAGTTAAAGCTCCCACACCTTGAGTTAAAACTTTCCACGGTTAAACACCACAGAAATACTCCATTTTGTGCTTTACCATTTAAATCCCTGCAGGAGCTAGCCTTCCCTCTCTGGCCTTTTGTCTGAAATACTGGGGAAAAAAAGGCTGTTGATCAACACATTCAATGTTTTTGGATTGCAATGGCTTGAGCAGTGAAGGATCGCATGTGCTGGCTGAGATAGGATTCATCACATTGAGTTGTTGGTGCCACTTATTGTTCCCAGGCAGAGAAAGGAGAGCGCAGGCCAGGCAACAGTGGAGGACAATGACAGGCAGGATATGTGAATGTATTCATGGTTGAACATGCTCAGAACATGCTCATGCTCACAGCAGTTTGCAATAAGTCACTTCATGCATACAACATCCTTCTGGAAATTCTAACAACATCCCGAGCCAATTTTCTTACCCATCAGGAAGCTACTATACAGCCTATATGAAGGCAGGCTGCATAATAAATCTCATTGTATAATTTTCGTTGTCATTCCCATGCCAAAGACACATTTACCAGCCAAAATGTGTGGTCGGTATATATTGCTACAATACATGTAGGATCCAAAAATGTTATTGTCTTAAAACAGGTAATGAGGTGGTTGACTTTTACTGATACATTCGTTTGATTGCGTGGCACTGAGTGGGGGATAATTTCAGATTAAAATGAGACTAACTTTCAAAATAAGAGTAACAAGAATAACATCTTCCTCTTAGTGAATGAAACACACCCTTGCTCAATTCAGTACGTGCAAAGGTTTTGCTGCTACAGCCTAACTTGGTCTGGTATGACCAGTAGCAAAGTGACATTATGGAGTCATTTTCCAATGGTTTTATCACAAAAGTCAAACAAGAAGTAAACACACCGTACCTCACCAGGAGACATGTTTGTTGTTTCCTGCTTGTGGTCCTATTCCACTCACTCTCAGTGAGGTCACTCAGTGATGATGTCCTTAAAGTAAGTGAGTCGAGAATTAATGGTAACTGAAGGGTGAATTCACAAAGAATGGATTGCAGCTGCTGATAGCACTATGAATTGCGCATCACTTGCAACCGCTATCTGCCCCATCTCAAGGTCCGATTCACAAAAGATATTGTGCTAATGATATCATGGTGATGATAAATGGTGGCTTTGCACCAAGAACACAGTAGGCAGGACGATGGCAGAGAGAAGGAGAAAACTGACATTTTCAGACCGCGAGCTACAATCAGAAAGTGATTTTCTCCTTCCAAACATCCACTCACGACCACGCCTGGCATGCCGATGCCTTTGCCTGGCTACAATCACTGCTGCTATGATCAGTGGACAGTCCGGGCGTGACACCGCTTATAAATGCACTTCAGTTACCACCAACTCTCTGAAGACTCTAATAATTTTCACTCTATCTGCGTGTGGTTGTTAGTGCTGGTGTTTGTGAATTGGACTTTTTTTGCAGTAAGGCTAATTTGCATAGAAAGGATGCTGATTTTGCACCAAATATCTGCAAATTCTACCTAATTTAAATATGTGCAAATAACACCAGAGCACTGAGATGCTATTTGGCAGTGCAGTTTGGGGTGCATATCACCCTTTGTGGGTGCTTTGAGAATTACACAGTTTCTTTGTGTCTTATATCAAAAGTCGCGCAGTCCTTTTGTGATATGCCCCTATGTACTGTTATTCTGTAATTGAGACACATGGCCACTGTGTTCAGCAAAAGTTTCATAGTTTCACTTTAATATCCTAATTACTAAAATTGCCACCAAGACACATGTTAGAAAAAGTGAAATTTACTCTTGATACACTAACATCTTGTTGAAAGAAACTGACTTTTCAAGAGAGAATTTCAACAATTTTCTAGGTGACTACCATACAGTTTTCTTGGAGTATGAAGCTAGTGGCCATTAGAGGAACTGCAAACTAAGGTAATGATACATTTTGGAGCACTTTTCAAGATACTCAAAAAGCATCATGTGAAAAATTAGGTAAGTAGAAAAAATGGTCAAATATGTTGATATTCAATGTTGGCACAAAGTACCAGTGATTTGACTGCTTCAATTTAAATTTACCTGTGTCAATATCTGCTTTTCAAAACCCCACTAAACCCCTAATTAGAATACAATACAATTGATGTAGATGATAACAAAGTGCATTTGAGAGCTGCATGCTTCATCTAATCGCTTGATAGAAAACACTCTTCCATGTGTCCATGAGTGGTGCTGGGATTATTGAGCTAAATGTTGAGCAGCAGATGGGCCAGCTCATTCTGTTCCTTGGATAATTATAAACCATTGACATGCTGACAAATTAATTTAAAATGGGCATGTATCTAATATTCTTTTGGTTATTATGAAGATGTAATTGCAACAGGATTTTTCCATTAATTAATTATGGAAAGGGGGGCTGGGTGGGGGGGTCGAATTGATTTTTTTTTTCCTGCATTAAATTACTGCCATATCAGAAATTAGCATAAATAAGCAGACAGAAATAGGTTGGGCATTCAGTTGAGTCTGTCAAGCATAAAGAAAACATGGGGTGATCTCTTCAGTGACAAATTACACAGTGTTGAGCTGCACAGGGAAGAAAACACAACTGTTTGTAACACTACAACATTCTGACTTTTACTTTCAGTTAGCCAATTCATGCCTCTCACAAGTATAATTCTCACATAACTTTATCTTGACCACACTGGTGTGAATCTACAACATGTGTAGAGGTGATGGACTGTTTTGTGATGGCCACACTTTGGCCCCTGACTTATTCTGTAATATGGTTGATGATCTAGTGCAGGTGTGCTTTAAATTCAGCCCACACAAAAATGTTCATATTAATAAATGATGAATTATCAGGAGATAAAATAGTCTACCAGCCTTTTTTTTCTATTCAGGGGCTAATGAAAAAGCTGTAAACATATTATCACCCTGTAAATTTATTACGGTGAACTTGTGAACAAACCTATTCACACATCCAGCAGACACAGAGCAACATTAGCATTCATTTGGAGTCGTGTGTGTGTTCACCTGATGAATGTAAGTCCAGTATTCACTCTCCTTTTAGCTCTGGTTTGGTCTCCACCAACTCCTGAGAAAACTATCTTATTCTTTAGTACCTTGTCTCTAACTGTATCTATATGCTGTTTGGTGCTGGGCAGGCACTGTACTGTGAAAACAGTTGCCTGCTGCCATTGGAATCAATGTTGATGAGAGCAGAGTTAGCGGGCCAGAAAACCAAAATAATGAGTTTTAAGACACTAAGAATTCTGTGTAGAAGGTGCTTTTGTTGTCTGAACTTAAGCACAGTCAGGACTCCAGAATAAAAGTCCTGTGCTCCACTTCACAACACTTCCTTGACTGAAAAAAACAGTGCCAATGAACATAATCCAGGGAGCAATTATGCTTCCCTCAAAACATATTTGGCAAAACAAATTAGTAGTATATAATTTTTAGGATTGTTCTCTATGGGTTCGTCACATAGACTGTGTATAAAGATGACATGACAGCTCCTCAAAAGTGAAGCCAAAACCTCTGGCTGGCTGCAGTATAGGTCATAAACCCCGCCCCCCTCCATGTTAGCGGATGGGACATGGGCCAAACTGAAAAGTCAAAGTACATGTGTTTGCTTTTGTGATGAGTTTGGTTTTAATTAGGTATGTCATGATATATAAAGGAGGTGTCACGCCATGATTGACAACTTGTGGTGTGCTCGCGATTGGTTTGGCCGGGTGTATGGGCGGGACCTCAATACAGATCACTACTGCACGGACTCTGGCTCCAAATGACGTCACCAGCACAAGATGGCAGCTCCTGTATCCGGGATATTTTGGTAGGTACAGTAGGAGGAAGTGGAGACGTGTTGTCCATCTTTATATACAGTCTATGGTTCGTCACTACAAGCAACCAATTCAACATCAGTCATTGTTAATCTAAAATGATTGATTCATGCAGTTTTAAATCCGCTTTGTGTCAAAATAAAAACATTCCAGCTTTGGCGCCCCCCATTGTAGTACTAAAAAAGACACTGTGGCTGACACCAATGCCCGCTGAGGCTAAAAGTGCATATTCTGTCTTATATATATATATATATATATATATATATATATATATTGTCTTATATTTTAACAAGCAAAAATTTGTTTAATTAAAACAACCTCAAAGGTGTAATGATCACATAAAAAATGTCTGCATAGTGGCTTTCAGTAAACACTGTGGCAGTGTTGTCTTCTGGGTAGAAAAGGTGAAGTTTCTGAAATGTTGCCATAGCTGTAGGTCTTCGTTGGCCAGGCAGTGGAACCCTGTTAAGCTTTTTTAATCTCTTAAACTAAGCAGCATCAGTTACTGCACACACCAGAGACGCAGCCAATCTGTGATAAATAACCAAAGACATATTGACGCTCATTGTGTTTGTGCATGTGTGTTCTTTTAGCTGTGCTGCTCTTTCTCCACTTACATCTTTGCACTGTTGTTTATGCCTGAGACTGATCACCAGCCAAATCGTACACACCCTGAATTGACCCAAATATCAATGAAAAGCCCATTTCAGGGGAAAAAGTTATATATCACAACTTTGTACAGCACTTGTACAAAAGTAGCAGTGTCATCGAGTCCCGCTTTGAAATGGAACTCTTTTTGATCTTTAATTAATTGGTAGGGAATAGGAAGACAAGAGGTGACAGCAGTCATAAAGCTCCTGTTATTTTTAGGCTCTCTCTTTTAGCACCTGCTGTGTTAAATAATTAAAAGTGTATGATTTCCATAGAAACTGGCAAGCATTTAAACTTGAAATTTAGCACTGACATAGTTCATTTTTCACTGTAGCAGTCATAGGCTTTATGTTGACTTTACCGAAAGAAATAACGGACCACTATGAGTGTGCATCATGCCTTAGTAGGCAGTTAGAGATGTCACAGTTTAAACTGTTTTGCCTAAATGGTTCAGTTCCCACCACAGGCCCTTCATGCTTTATTTTTTTACATATAATGTGATTATTTTGGATGACATTCACACTTGTCTCATTGTCCTCCAATGTAACTCTGACTCACAAGCTGTCATGGCACCAAAATTATGACAAATCTCTCAGAAGAATGATGTATGTCCTTGTTCTCTTTACATGATGATACATTTCAATTTAAGCCACCAAATACAAGTTGGATGTAGGTCTCCTGCTCTAGGAACTAATTTTGTGCACCCATGTGCTCCAGATGGGACTTATAGTACTTAAACTCTGTGCAGCTGTGCAGTCTAGAGTTGGCTGTGCTGTAAACCATCCCTCCCTACAAACTCCACATTTCAAAGCCCAGCCCCATCCCACACGGCAGAGGTTATGACATTGTGTGAAATTGAATTTCATCACTGAGGGATATTTCCCACCCACGCTGTCCTGTCCTGTATAAGCCTGTCACGCCCAATTATTCTCAATGAGCTCTGATGAGAGGAGGCATAAATGAATCCCCTATGTCAGTTTCTTTATTGATGTCCAGGCACTGGGGAAGATGTATCTACTTTTCATCGGTCCATGTGAAATGCAAGTCTGCTAATAGACCATTTGTCTCTGTTAGCAAAAGGAAATTTCATGACACTATAAATATAGAACATCTGCGGGGCTGTCAGGATGCAGGACAGTAAACTGAAGCTGTACAGCCTTTTTTAAAAGACTGGGACTGGTAACTGGGATGATGTCTGAGACAGCAACTTATACTTGTACTCTATTCCTTGGATAAGGACATATTCTAAATTATAATGCTTTAAGCATATAGATAACGTAAATGTTTACCTGCATATAGCCATAGAAAGTGATTGCTCGACTATTTCTTCAGATGAAAAAAGATGAAAAAATCTGAATGTACTAATACTGCTGTATGTGTACTGTACAAAAACACCAAGGGGTTGATTAAAGGATTACTTCAGTAATTTATTATCGTACTTCCATAAAGTTAGGGAACTCGTAAATGAAACATTTTAAAAAAGAATGGTCAAAACTGAAGGAGCAATTGTCCCTTGTCAGGGTCAAGTTCCAAAATTTCCCATAATGCAACTCAACAAAATCTTTCGTTATATCCTCCTTGCTGTTGAGAGCTAAGCAGGAGGCTGGCGGCTGGAGTACAGGAAAGGTACCAGGAAAGGTATAGGGATTATACCTCCTCAACCATCCTTTATATGTTTGTTCTGGTTATTATTTGAGACTCTTTACTCCAAACCAGCTTCCATGGCAATCTGACTGGTTGTTGTTGAAATATCTTGCTGTGGACCAACGTATTGGACTGACTGATATACTAACATTGCTGTTCTCATGCTAACATGGCCAAAATAGAAACATACTGAATGTTGACACAAAACATTGTGTCCATTAGAGGACTGCACAGTGCATAATTTCAGAATTCACAATGGTGGGCTGCATTAAAAGACATTAGCATCAGCTGCTGGTGGTTCATCTCACAAGTTTTTTCATGGTCCCTGTCATTACAAACCCCTCATGTCCTTTCATTGGCCTGTAGAGCAGCTGGCCATCAGAGGACGAGAGCTCTAGCTGCTACTGGGTGATTTACCTCTGGGTGGGAGGGCCAGTGCTCCATACCATGTTAGGCTAATTGAAAGAGAAACGGCAGGGTGATCTTGCTATAACAACATGTCCACGTCCTGCAGTCACAGGCCCCCGCTGAGCTGAGAGGCTGCTGCAATAAAGCATAAATAAAATGGATTGCAGGGGTGGAGGGTGGGCATGGGGGTTATGCTGTATGTTAGAAGCCCACTCTTTGGCTCATTGACTCTCAGGGAGTGGGGGAATGAAGAAGAGAGCTGCGTTTTCACTGCAACATAGATTAGACCACAGTCTGGCAGCAATTTGTTTCTTTTCTATTCTGCTCATCCTGCATCCTCTGTGGTCCTCTGCTTTTTATATGATCATGTGGATGTTTCTGGGCCTTCATCTTCTTTTTCCTGCTGGCTATTTATCATAGTTGATGGCCTCTTGAGGATGGAGAGGAGAGGGGTGCAGCCCCAGTGGATTCTCCTCAGAGCAGTTACTGTTGGTCTTCTCGATTCTTTCTCTTTGTTTTTCTCTTCCATTCTCTCTGTCAAGACTCAGACTGCTCTCCCAGTGGATCACAGTGAAATTAGGACAATGCAGAAAATGTCTGGAATACAGCATAAAAGGGGTTTTGTTTAAAACCACCTCTGATATAATGGCAGCTCCTCCTTGAATACATCTGGTTGCTCTGTCATTATTAATTTGATTATTTTGATCATCAGATGTCTGAGCAGAGAAATTGTTCAACAGTAGTACTGGGGGATTTTACTCAACAGTCCAAAATAGATTATGATGCAGAACAACATGCCATACTCCACTATAAAAAGCTGCTAATTCACTTAAATAAATCTCATTAGGTTCACTGTAGTTTTGGTGGTTTGGATGCTGTTTTCAAGGGCCTTTCATAAAAATAAAAATAAAACCTTAAAAATAAGATACAATAAAAAATTGTTCCAAAAGTGTTGGATAGAACAAACAGTACACTTTATTTTATGTTCATTGGTTGCCCAAAACCATTAGAAACCATAAGTATGCACAATATATACTATGGACATGTGGCCAGAAGTTTTCAGGGTATTAGGGATTTTAATGAAGAGCTATCAAAGAACAATTTATTCTACAGTTATCACTATCCTATTTAAGAGTCCTAAAGTACAAAATGTTGACACTGATGTTCATTTGAAGAACAAGTCTAACAAAAGCATTCTGCTTCACGTCGTGCTGCACCCTAAAGTCACAGGATGGAGCCAAGAGTGCGCATCTCATCTCATCGGTCACATCTATAACCTGCACTACTTTGATTTCATGCAAATTAGAGCACACAGCTCATTGTTTTGGTTTTATCGCAGCTCTACTGTTTGGGTTCGTTCTCACAGCTGTCATCAGCATCATTTTTGGCCACCGCAGGCAGCTGTTTTCAGTGAACAAGCTCTGAAAACCCACTGTACACTACCTGACCAGCACCAAACAGCAGACAGGCAAATTCAATTCAATTCAATTCAGTTTTATTTATATAGCGCCATATCATAACAAAGTTATCTCAGGGCACAAATAAATGGGCAACTGTAGCAAGTTTACCATATCAACTTTATAAGGTTATAATATGTTACTGTCATGCTCACAACCTGTTTCTGCTACCCCCAAGTGGCCAAAAAATCTGTTATTGCAGGGTTAATATTTACCTATTATAAAATCTGTTTGTACCCCAAAGTGGCCCGTTCACTGTTAATGTAATTCCTAACGATACTTTTCTAATGAAAGGTCATGGAGTCTCCTGAAAAACGTTCTCGTGCATGAATGTGCTCAATAAATTTAACGACAATCGTCTCAATGGAGTTTTATATTTCTTATATACTTATATGGGAATGCAAAAGGAAAGGTCACCAAAATCATTAAGATTCATCTTCTGAGGAGCATGACTTACCACAGTGAATTTCAAGGCAATCTGGTGCAAGCAGGTGCAGTCTTACTCAGGGCTCAAGTGTTGAACCTGACAAAGTAAATATAATTTTGATAATGGTGTGGAGAATCTTTGTAATAGTCTGGCATTTGCCTTTTCAGACAATCATAGCACATGTACCATAAATGAAGCATGATACACTCAGAGCAAGCCTGGCGTCTTTTGCCCACAAGCGCCCAGCTGCTCCAGAGTGAAGCCCAGAGATGCATTAATCTCTGCAGAGTTTGTCAGCTCCTCACAGTAATGTGAGGCCAGTGGTCAGCAATAATAAATGCTCTGAGGGAGCAAACGAGTTTGATTCAAGCGCAGCCCATCTACATCAAAGCCGTATCACAATGCGACCGCAAAATAAATAAATTCAATTTACATCCGCTAGCTACAGGGGACCATTAAATATCTCAAATTATTGCTCCTCCCCTGTGATCTACACTGTGGCCACGATCTGATTAGATACAGCGGAGGCCAACATTTTCTCCCAGCAGTTGTAGAGAGCCGGTTTATGGCCAGTCTGAGGCTCGTGTAATGGTTTAGCAGCTCAGGAGCAGCAGAGGAAACAGTAATACATCCTACTACAAGTACAAGTATATATATATATATATGTGTTATAAAGAGTACTATTATAAAGAGTACTGTCTAGACCTGCTCTATATGAAAAGTGAGATAACCCTGAGATAACTTCTGTTATGATTTGGCGCTATATAAATAAAACTGAATTGAAAGTACTGATAACTCTGCTGAGATTTTACAATTCTAGCAGCACTGAATTTCTAATGTAAAAATCTACATACCAAGTCAAAATATCATTGTTCCATTTACCCATGAAACGTAAAATGGATCATAAGTATGCAGTTCACTATATTACATAGGGTGTAACATGTATGTTGAGCTTTGTTCAAAATAAGCTTCTGAAATGTACGGGTACAGTATTACTTTCAGTATCCATCTAAATGTCAATTAGTTCAGTGTGCTGCAGTCAGACTTCTTAATGATCCCACAGAAAGTGTTCAATTGTAATTTGTGTGTGCTGTTAGTGCCACAAAGGACGTTCCATTCACCTGCATTAAACTGTGGTGGGGGACAACAAATGCACCATTTCCACCTGTTTGAGTAACATTTGTTAAAAACTACAGTGGCCAGCTGTTTCAGGAAATTACTGAGTCTTTTTAAAAATGAAAGTATATGTGCAAGGTATTTTTTATGTATTTTTTTGGCCACTTGGGGGCAGAGCAATAGGCTGTAAACACACCACTGAAATATTATAACTTCATAATGATGATATGGTTGATATGGCAAACTTGTTAGCAAACAGTTGCAACATTATCATTAATTTGGAGTTGTGTTTGTGTCCACTTACAACAGATGTAAGGGACTGGCTTTCAATGTGCGCCATAAAGGTGTGTTTTGCCGTATGCAGAGGACAACCGTCCTGTGTCTGTATCAGGGATTTACTTTTTTCATCACAATCAAACAAGTAGCTAATATCCGTTTTGAAAAATACAATACATGTGGATCTTATTATTACTGATTGAACGTCTCTAGTAAAGAGCGTGTAATTTTTTTACTAGCTTATACAGTCACTCCTTTATTCTGCATCATAACAGAAAGATGACCTAGAGAAATGTAGTAAGAGGATGCACGTTCAGCATCACACAGTGCCAAATGTTCTTCTGATGAGTGAAATGAAACATGTTGACAGTGGCTGTTTACAGTTTAGAACATTGCTAATATGATCAGTTCTACACAGGCGTTTCCTTCAGTCCACAAACTTATCTTCATCACACTTTATCATCCATTCTTTTACAGTTAACCAAACTGTAAGCAAGACACTGAGAGCTTGGTTTATATGTATCACTTTGGTCGTAAAACACCAAACCAGCTGTGTAGTAAAAGCAGAGCTTACCGGTGACGCATTGTGAGAGTGTGTGCCACAAACAGTTGTCTCTCTCTCTCTCCTGTGTGCAGTGACCATTTACTGACAGTGAACTTTTGATATTTGCTCTGTTTGGCTCAGCTATCCAGAGGAAAAAGTTCTAGCTGCTGCTCCAAACACACCTGGTTAATGTGGTTATGCAAATCATGTAGCCTGATTGGTTTAATTAACATTTAATTGGTTCAAGCAGATCTAAATCTTAATATGTTTTACTATTTGGAATCCAGTTTTAAGTGGGTGTTGGGCTCTGCCAGGGTTGTCTCTTGTCAGCAATTGTGTTTGGGAATTTCATGGATATGATCTCAAGGCGCAGCCAGGGGAAGGAGTGTCCAGTTTGGGAACCTCAGAATTGCATCTCTGCTCTTTGCAGATGATGTGGTTCTATTAGCTTCGTCAGACCGTGACCTCCACACACTATGGCAGTTAGCAGTCAAGTGTGAAGCGGTCGGGATGAGAGTCAGCACCTCCAAGTCTGAGGCCATGGTTCTCTGCCAGAAAGTGGTGGATAAGGATCTCAGGATCTTATTCAGTAAGTAGTAAGGGTACAATGGAGCATGAGATAGGCAGATTGGTGGAGCGTCAGTAGTAATGCAGGCTTTGTACTAGACTGTTGTGGTGAAGAGGGAGCTGAGCCGGAAGGCAACGCTTTTGATTTACCAGTCAATCTACATTGTAACCCTCACCTATGGTCATGCACTTTGGGTAGTGACTGAAAGGATGAGATTGCAGCCGCAATGAGTTTCCTCCCTAGCCTGGCTGGACTCACCCTTAGAGATAGGGTAAGGAGTTCTGACATCTAGAGGGAGGTTGGAGTAGAGCCGCTTCTGCTTCGTGTCAAAAGGAGCCAGTTGAGGTGGTTCGGATCTGATCAGGGTCATGCCTTCTGGCTACCTTCCTTTGGAGGTCTCCTTTCCAACTGGTGGGGGACCCCAGGGTAGGCCCAGAACACGCTGGAGAGATTATATATATCTCATCTGGCCTGGGAACACCTTGGGATCTGGAGCTGGAAAGTGTTGCTGGGGAGAGGGACATCTGGACTACCTTGCTTAGCATGCTGCCACCACAACCCGGCCCCGGATAAGCAGCAGAAAATCAAAGGATGGATGGATTGAATCCAGGGGTGGGGCAAAAATATTACAATGTTCAAGCCCCTCAGAAGCCATAGCTGGTGCCTGTGCCCGGGCACATATTAACACACAGGAAAGCTGAGATATATATTGCATTTATTTTCAATGTCAAGGGCACGGTCCAGAGAAAAAAATTAATAATGCTGGGGAGGGTCTCACTTTTTTAAATAAAATGAAATAAAAGATTCAGACACCTCTCTACATTCACTCTTCTTCTAGTCACTTAACTTTGTATGTCTGCTGTTTGGTGCAGGACAGGTAGTGTACAGTGGCTTTATTAGAGCTTTGTCACTGAAAACAGCTGTCTGCTGCTGCAGGAAACAATAATGATGAGTTGGGGGTAAGAAAGCCAAAGCAATGAGCCAAAGAGTTCTGTAGAGCTAAAGGCAGTTAGTGATCATTTTCTGTGGGTTCATCATTAGCAGCACCTTTTACATTAGACTTACATTTGATAGAAAAATATAATTATTGACTAGTGTAGCTTTAAGGCTTGTATAGCGTTTGATTCTGACTTTACTCTCGACTATCATGAGCATGAGTGCAGCCTGGTTGGACAATTGCAGTGGTACCTGTTAAGACTCAAAACTAGAGCAGAGTGTTTGCAGGCTTCCCCTCAGCTCTGGAACAACCTGTCAGAAATCAGGCAAGCTAGGTCTTCATCTTTTTTAAATCTCTTTTAACATACTGACTCACTTTTACTTCAGTCATTTCATATTTTATGTCCTTTTATCGCTGGCTCTGCTGTGTACTCATTTGTTTTTAACTTTAAACCACCCACTATTCCACCCGTGGGATGCTAGCACTATGTTGAACTTTTCACAGACTACAACTACTGTGAAAAGGTACATGAATATGAACATGTAATATATCTATGGACAGATTAGACTCTCGTCTTGTAGGTCATTATGATCATTTTCAAAAGGAACCCTGCTGAAAATTGTATGTCCAATTATTGCAAGGGTCTGACAATCAAAATAGTCCATGAGGGTTATTGTTACATTTACAATCCCTCTGCTCAGCTTTTATATTATGCTACTCATCTTTCTTTTTTAAAGACACAAACTATCTATGTGATAAGCTGAACACAACACTGTAGGTCAACTTGTACCCTCTAGTATGAGAGAGAAAAAATAAAAGCAGTGCTTATCAATAACGTTTCATTAAAATCAAAACATGATAAATGGCCATAAGGTCTAAGAAGACAAGACAAAGTGATGTAGCATATAGCAGGCATTTTACCGCTCCAAGGCAATTTGTCTCTGTGAAAGCTCCCTGTTCGCACTAGTGTTATGATGCCACAATGCTACCATGATGGCTCTTTTATCTCTTTTTCAGTCTCTAGTGAGCCTGTGAGTTTCATAGTTTTTGGTTGGCCTGGATATTAATAGCTACAGCTGACCATGGTAATGACTAGCTCAGGGAGTGATAGAACACAGCTCCAGCAGCTGCTGCTATGGCAGCACTAGTCTAGGATGTTGCTCTAATGAGAAATACTATAAAGACCAACACTGCTCTTCTTATCTCTATTTCTGTGAGACACTATAGAGCTGGCAAACATCCCTCAGCACTAACAGAGTGTTGGAAGCGGCTGAGGTCGTAGGTTGTCATTTATTGGCCTATTTAATCTCCCTACATATTTCCTCGCCTGAGGCACAGCGCTGTCCCCAACAGACAGAATCAATAGCAGCGCTACTGCCAAGCCATCCGAGGGCTAACAATAAAACTAGGACAATTACAGTGAGATGGATCAGAGTCTTTAGCAGAAATATATTATTAATATGTTTGGCTGGACGCCAGGAGGCTGAAGGAAGACAAATCAGTGGCAATAAAAAAGCCAGTTAGTTAACTGGTCACCTGAGAGCCAGCCTGGACATGTTCCCTACATATTGATGTGACAGGTCTTTGTACAAGTGTGTGTGTGGGAGTAAATGCTACTTTACTGATCCAGCAGGTGGTAGGCACAGTGGGACACTGGTACACTAAATGTCACTGTGGTTATTGCTGTGTATTTTCCACTGAACATTTGTTGTTTGTTATTAACCTCTGTTTAAGCAGACGGTGAATATGTGGACATAGTTAAAGAATCTCACCCAATGAGAAACTCTAAAATGCAGATTACCTGCTAAATAAGGAAATGTGGCTGCTTTCCACAACACTAATTCCATCAGTACAACTGTAGAGTCATGACTTACTCACCACTCTGTTGCTCTGAGTTCATTTTTTTTTAAAGGCCCTGAAAAGCTGTTTTCTCAATCAGTCTCCAACTATGAGTCATTAGTAAGTAAGTAAGTAAGTAAGTAAAACTTTATTTATATAGCACCTTTTTAAACACAGGTTACAAAGTGCTTTACATCAACATCAATACACATAATAATAATAATCAAACTCAAACATAAAATGCGTATAAAAATGAAGAACAAATAAATAATTGCATATGCATATGTAAAAACCCACCACCGCCCAGAACACACCCTGAAGAATTATAGAAATGCCTATCTAAAGAAGTGTGTTTTTAATTGTTGTTTGAAAGAGTCAACAGACTCAGCTGATCTAATGTGAGGGGGGAAATTGTTCCAAAGTCTGGGTGCTAGGGCGGCAAAAGAACAGTCACCTTTGGTTTTGCGTTTTCACATGTGGTACAGCCAACAGGTTTTGGCCGCTCAGTGGTATAAGGGTTTAGTAGCTCAGAAATGTAAGCAGGAGCTAAGCCACGTAGTGACTTAAAAGTAATTAAAAGAATCTTAAAATCAATCCTGAACTTCACTGGGAGCCAGTGCAGCGCCGCCAAAATGGGAGTGATGTGGGATCTTCGGGCGGTCCTAGTCAGAAGTCTAGCTGCTGCATTTTGAACAAGCTGAAGCCGTGCCAGGGCCGCTTGACTAAGGCATTGCAGAAGTCGAGACGGGAAAAAATGAATGAGTGAATTATTTGTTCTAAATCAAAAGCTGATAATAGTGGTCTGATTTTTGCAATGTTTCTGTTAGATCTTTTACACAAGATTTACTGCCAAAGTTTTGGTTGTTTCACATCTTTTTTTTTTTCTGTCTGTGAGCCTCTCAGTGATTAAAAGAGGGCGGGGCACCATTGGAAAAAAGCGACATCACAAACACCCAGGCACCAGTTAGGATTTAGCAATATGTTAAACAAAAATTTGTTGTGCTGTTTGGTCACTTTGAGTTTTTGAGTGTAAAAATCAATAAATAATACCTTAAGATGTGTTTTTAACTTTGATTGTTGTTTATTGAGTCATGAATATTCAATGTTATGGACAAATATTAAAGATTTTAAGACAAGTTTTCGGGGTTTTTAAGATGCTTTTTTGGAGAGGCTGTGCGAGGAGATCCACCGTTACCCACATTTATATAATACGTTTTTGAAAGAATACTAAGGCAGCCAAATGGCGTTGAACTTTTGTCTTTTTGCCTTTTACTTGTTCAGCAAAAACCAATAAACTCAGGAGCTCTTCTTGCTGTCGTGAAGTCGCCATTTTCTTTCCAAATGCACATGCTTCTTCTTCTTCTTCTTGATTTTTATGGTGGTTGGCAAACAACGTTATGGTGCATTACTGCCACCAACTGGAATGGAGTGTGGATCTGGAAATGCACATGCATGGAACACCAGACCAACACGGACCCTCAACTGAAGTATGAATGGGGCCGCTTGTACATGAGCGTGACCGGTAAAAGCCTGCAGCTGTTTGTGGACGCAGAACGCGGAAAGTATGTCCAAGCCTGTGATCGGAAAAGCCATGTGAGTGAATAACAGAGTCGAGTGACTTGGTGTAAAGAGAAAGGAGGAGACCTAGAACAGAAGTGAGGCTTGGAATTTCTTTTAACAATCACAAGAGGGCCTTAAATTAAGTAACACAGCATGAAATTCAAAAGAAGAAGGGGTGAAGTGTGGAAGCAGGTAGAGGGAAAATCTCCATTTGGAGGAGATTAGCAAACCAGTGCCACCCCCTCTGCTGGCGGGTCTGGGCATGTGGGTGAAGGAGCAGGCTAAGGAGAGATGTTTTCTGGTGTGATCCAAGTCTCAGGAAGAGCAAGGAAGTCCAGAGATCACAAGGAGGCATAGTCAGAGATGAACTCAGTTTTGCGGGAAGCTGACTGGCAGTTCCACAGGCCCCCTATAACAACTGGGTGTGTGTAGAGCTGGTGGGATGGATAAGATTAGAGAGGTTACAGGGATGTGTGGTATCTACGACAAGAATGCTGTACAGGAATGGAAAATACACACATATCAGATAAGAAAAAAGCAAGTATATAGACAAAGCGAAAAGAAACTTAGCCCTGACAATGTTAACCAATCTTCTCACCTCCCACGAACGAGTCCTGTGAATGATTCCTTCGTTTTCGTATGATAAGGCTGCCGCTTCAAACAAGGAGTGACTTCTTAAACAAGTGCTGATTGCTCATTGGGCTGCAAAAGTGTTAACCACAACTGTTAATTAGCAATACAACGACCCTAATGGTGATGGCATGGCAATACAAACTTGCTTCCACTGACAGCTCAACATATTAACAACAGTTTATACAGACCAAGGAAGAAGTGTGACTTCTAAAAATCCTAAACAGTTTTAGGAATAAGGTCTCTTAAAGCAACATTATGCAAGAATGTGGATTTTTTGCGACTTGGGGCCTCTACAATTCACAATTCACCCTCATGGACAGCTGGACATGTGCATTTGGTGACAAGCTGAATGATTTGGATTTGGTTGGCTGACTTGGTTTATGATCAAAAACTAGAGTCGACAACTTTGCTAACACAGCCAAAGATCAAACAAGTGCAACAACACAAGCAAGCCAGCTAATATTACTTACTAGTCCAACAGCAAGAAGGTTAGCTCACAGTCAGCCTTGTTTTTCCTGGAAGCTCCCACCAATGACTAAAAGCCAGTCCAAGATTTACTTTTGTCCATCCTCTTGCTCGGTCACTCTCTCCTTTTCTCTTCTTAGCTGCCTCCGTCAACGTCCTCCTCTTCAGTCTCTTCACCTCTGCCATGATGTCCGTACTGAGAATACTGAGCTAGACCCATGTGTGACGTAGTGGCGTAAAGCGTTTTGCACTTCTCACGGGAAATCATACCCACTCAACCTAAGTTACATAGTGCAAGAACAGGCGTTCGGGGCGCGGAGGGGGAATGAAAGAGACACCATTCTCCCTATTTCAAATCAGTGTACCATCAAAATGATTGAAGCTGTTATTTTAAGGTAAAATAGTTGCATAATGTTGCTTTAACCCTGCACTGGTTTCAGATTTGTTCACCACAACCCTAGGCACAGGTAGCCCTAACTTGCACAAACCCTCGACCAAGACAGAATATAATGTTTATACCAAGAATGTAAGAATAGACTAACTGATTTACTAATACCAATGGCTAAATTCAATAAAACAGAAAAATCCAGAGCAGGTGACTAAACTAGATTAAAGTAAAATGACACAAGAACAGTTTATAATCAGATTAAAGTCTATTAACACCACAAGGACAGCACACAATGAAACACAGCAGACAGAGCTCAGTTAAGCAGATAAATGGTTATTTGAAAAGTAAATATACCTAATTCTAGCAGTCTTGAAGTAAGTTACCACCACAAGTCAGAATGCACACACTTAATCTTTAAAGTCGTGCTAGTAGTATACTCTCAATGTCCAGCCACCAAAATCTGGATGAGTGAATGTACAGGTATTCCCATTTCCACTGTTACACATGCTCACACCAAAAACTTCAGGAGCTGTTATAGCCAAGGTTTTGGAGAATGTATTTCCCTGGGTTCAGTTACTCAACAAATCCAATCTTAAACCCTAACCAAAAGCATTTATAGCCTAAACAAGAGCATTTTAGTCTTGGAGCTTTTTGAGGTATCTGTAAGCTCTTTTTGGTATGACACATGAGCTGCTAGCTCAAATTAACTTCCTTTCAACTTCTCAAAACCAAAGCTCTCTTGAAATTTCACTTCTTTTCAGTTTAATTCTCTCTCCCTTGTCTCTTTTTCTTTCTTTATATCTCTCTATCTCTGTCTCTCTAACTCTTTCATTTCTTTCTCTATCTGTGTCTCTGCAGCCTTTGTGTTGAGCTGTGTCTTCCCCCAACGGCCTCTCAACGGTGATGTATCAGTGAGCAGCCTCCACTCTGGAGGGGAGGCTTTCTTTTCCTGTCTGACTGGCTACCAGCTGCAAGGCCCCAGTGTGCTGACCTGCCGCAATGCTAGCACCCCCTACTGGAGTGGCAAGGAGCCATACTGCCTAGGTAAGGTCACCTCAACCAGGACAAAACACAATCAAAGCTTATCCTCGATATCCACAGACCATAAATACAAAGGACAAAAACTAAACAATTTCAAATAATTACAGAGATAGCAATGTATCTGAGTAAGCCTTGCTGCAGTCTATTTATTACAAACATTTGTTTTCTAATTATCTGTCGTCATTTAAAGATTAAAGACTCGAGAAAAATGCACATGCATTCTAGCTGCACAGTCAGAACTCTGATGCAATCTCTTTATATTTAACTGTATGAGTCAATGTTATTAACATGTTGTTATTGAAGAAGGCAAGAAGGAGCAATGAATTCATAGACAAAAAGATTGCATCAGAGTTATGAGTTTGAGTCTGTATTTAAATATATTCTCTTTGAAAATTAACCCATTTGCAATCTGCATAGTACATATGTTATATTTATTGTGATATTTGCTAATATGTAATTATTTTTTTATTTTAATAATATGCTATGTAATATTAGCATTATTACCCTTTGCATGATGTTACTGTAATCCCTTTAATTTAACATGATAATTATAATAAATCATGCAAATAAATAATGTAATATAGCTTATGATAATAATATTACAGATATTACTTAAAGCAAGTGATAAATATACATTATTTATAAACAGAAATGTATTCACATAATCCATTATATTTCTTTACAATATTAGCAATATCACCATTATAGAATAGTAATTATTATTTTCAGCATTATGTATTTTATAAACTCTCTTATTGTGTATAATAATACATCTAATATAATAATACATATTAGACCTAATATATAATACATATATTACTTAGGGATGTGATTTGTATGAATTAACCATTTATAAACAAAATGTATTTTTTAAACCATTATTTCTTTACAGTGTCAGCCATTACTGTGAGCAAAATAATCTTTAGCATTATTATTAGAATTATTATTGCTATAAACTTACTGTGTATTATATCTAAAAAATAATAATACAGGTATTACTTTTATTTGTATTAATCACGTACATTAATACAACTTAATTATTCATAGACAGAAAAAATATTCATAAAACCTTTATTTACACTATTAGCATTATCATTATATCATTATTTTTATAAACTATTTTAACATATTGTGTATTACATCTAACAAAATAAGAGATGTTATCTCAAACTACATAATAAATACAAAATAAAATGTAATATACAGTATTATTATTATTATTACATAAACAATATTAGCATAATTAGCATTAACATTACATCTAAAATAGTAGTACACATATAGCTTAAACTGCATAATAAAAACAAATCAATTATTCGATACAAGCAGAAATGTATTGATAAAACCTAATAGCAATACCATTATTATTAGCATAATAATTATTGATAGCATTGCCAGCATTTACATTAATATTATATGTATTTTAAATCCTTGTGGATTATATCTAACATAATAATACAGATTACAGATTTAAACTATGCAATAAATATAAATTCAATATTTATATCAGAAATGTATTTCATCTTTTACAATATTATCATTATCATTAGTATTAGCATAAGTATTATTAGCATTACTTAGCACAAGCATTGTATACTATTGTTGCAGTAAACTCTGCTTTTGTAAAGACATAAAGGGGTTTTATTTTTACTTTTCAGTACTGGTTTTCTGAATATGCTTCAGCCGTTCTCTGGCAGCTTTTCACGCAATTCCCATCAACAATCACAGCATTTTGGCTTATTTTTTAGAGGCCAAGAGTTGTCTGTTTTGCATAGATAGATAGATTTTGCATGACAGGTATAGAGTCAGACAGACCTGGACTCTCACAGGAGTGTGTGGATGGTGAATGATTTTTTTCTTTCTTTCTTTGCTCCGATGAGGCTGGCTGATGAATAATAAGTGACCATTTTACTCCTGACCACTCTGATCGACTTTGATGCACAGCACAGGGAACGTTTCTCTGAAAGCAATTTCAAAGAGGGAGTTTGTGTGGCTGTGCATCTGTATCTCTGCCATCTTGATTATTTGTGTGTGTGTGTCCGTTTGTGTGTGTGGGTGTGTGTGTTTATGTGTCGGAGCATAAAGCAGGTGCATCGAGGTGTGATTACTGAAGGCTGGGCAGGATGCCACTGGGTTTACTCTTCCTGCTCTGCTTTAATTAAGATTTGTCTGCATGAGTAACCTTGACCTGATCAGCTGGGAACGACACACACACACACACACACACACACACACACACACCTTCTTATAGCTGCAGATGGATTTTCTGTTGATAAATCTGATTATATCTCTTATGTTTTCTTTCTCACCTCATTTCTTGCTTCCCTCCATGCTCTCAAATTTAAAATCAAAAGTGAAAGATAACTGATAAATCTGCAATTTAAGATCCACTTTGACAAATAACAGTATACAGTAATTCAATTAAAAAAGGCTGATTCATCCAAATTACAAAACTGTATTTTCTCACCTTCCTCCAGTGGTATTGAGCCATGCATACACTGTCAACGGTTTTCATGGGGAATATTTAATTAGTAGAGAGCAGTTCCAGTGAAATCTGTGATTAACAGGAACATTATTCTTGGAAAGATATACAGAATTTTTAAAAGTTTTTCATTGCCGTAAGCACCACAAACTAAATTCCATTCACCGTCACTGTATTGGGCTGGAGGCAGCGACCTCAGAGACGCTGCCATTGAGGACACAGAGGCCATGTCCTTGGTAGAGTTTAGATTCTACGATTACACACATATTGCACGTTGATTTTTGAAAACCAGTTCTGCCTTAAAGGTCTTTTATACCTTATCTGCTGAGAGAACAGGCTTATACTAGAGGCAGCTTTATTTCTAATTCCCACTGTTGTATATTTTATTATATTTGAGTGCGAAGCCTCCGTGTCTGACCTGCTTCTCTTTTAATTTGCCGTTGATGCTGTTTGCTTTGAACGCAATGCAAAACATCTTCCATGTTGACCTGTTGTCTTGATAAATTCTGTGTAATGTACATTTCCACAGCATTAATTCCATTAGTTAATTTATTCCATTCAACCTTTATTTAAATCTCGAGGAGTCATTGAGGGCATCCCCTCATTTTCAATGATGTCGAGAGTACAATAAAAACAGAATAAATACACACAAAAAGAATTTAACAGTTAAAATCAGTTACATTCAAGAGTGGAGCAGTTTGTAATCATGGTTTTAAAATGGACCTATAGGTACAATTGTGTTAAGTTTTAATGTGTGTTGTAAAATGCTCCAAGTGTGTGCAACACAAAAACAGCAATTTCCCCAAATGTATATTTGCATGTGGGACTTAAAGCATTTAGCCAATCACTTGTCAAATAATGATTATAAGACCAATTTAATAAGGAAGTGGTATATGATGGCAAGTTGCCATTAAGGGCTTTCTAAATAAGTAGAAACCAATGTCAGTCACGTCTTACAGTTAGAGATGGCCACCTAACCTTTTCATACAAGATGCAATGATGAGTAGAATAACTGCCACCGCTTGTTGCACCGGTTAGTACAACAACAGAGTCAGAGTGTCTTTTTTTTTTTAAACACAAATACTGTTTTGATTCAAACTAAATTCAAGCAACCTTCAACAAAGCACAGCACTTCCTGCACAGATGTTCCACATTAAAAGCCTTTAATCTCTACTGTACCTAGTAGGCTTTTAAGGTGAAATATCTGGCAGAAGTGTTGTATTTTATTTACAGAAAATGTATAGCACCCAAGAGACAGTAGAGGATATTATTAGTGAATCAGAAACTGGGAGCAGCAGAATGGTGAGTATGACTTGACTATTGTTGTACTGATCGAATTAGCCCCCCCCCCCCCTCCCCTGACCAGCCTTTATTTGTTGGAGCTGGCCCCCAGCTAATATGATTTATTGTAATTTTCAATGTGAAAAATCGTGTTCAGTTTTGCATTTCATTTCCACTTCCCCCCCACTCCTCTCTCTCAGCTGCCTGTGGTGGTTTGATCAGGAACGTCACAGTCGGTCGCATCGTCTCTCCTGGTTTTCCCAGCAACTACAGCAACAACCTGACCTGCCACTGGCTGCTGGAGGCCCCTGAGAGCCAGAGACTGCACATCCACTTTGAGAAGGTGGCACTGGCTGAGGATGATGATCGGTAAGCAGGACTTTAAGCTTTTGTATGAGGATGGTTGGAGCAGTAAAAAACGTCCGATTTTGACCCTTTGACCCCCAGTGGTATCAAAAAAGACACCACAGATCCAATCTGAGGACACTATCAAATGTTTCTACAAACATGGACAAATTTTTTTATAATTTCCATGTCTGATGTGTTAATAGGACAGTTTTTGGACTGTCCTTTTTAACTTTTTGGGATCAGTTTTTCCATTTCTAATGCATTTTCACGTTCATTCAAATCCAAACAGAGAACATCTCTGGATACATTTTATGTAGCCTCTAAACCTCATTTATCACTGTGACTGAGACATTGTCATTCACATTTAGTGTTGCATTAGAATGACAGCATCAGCTTGTACAAATGTATATTTTGAAAGAATTGTTTCATTTTGATGAATATATTCAATAACAAAAGATGAGATGAGGACTTGAAATGATTTTTCTTCTCAAATGTCTGTTTTCCTCTCCACAAAAAAAAAAAATTTAAACCAGTGGTTTTATGTTCTGAGGTAATCTCAACCTGTCTTCTGGCAACCATAGCCTGTAAATAAGATTCATAATTTTCAGCTTTTATTGATTTTTATTAAAATGAAACCCTGTTCCTGGGCTTAAAAAAAACATGGTGTTTTTTGCTGTCAGAAGGCACAGTTCAGTACAGTTTAGTAAGTAGGCTCCTCTGGTGGTGGTGGTGAGGACATCTCAGAATCTGATTCATATTTTAGATGTGAAAGGGTAAGCGCCAATGATAATGCAGCACAACAGTCAAAAGCTGCGTTCCCACCTAAAGGTTCCTTCCTTTTGGGGGGTAAAATAATGTCCCCAGAACTTAATTTAGACCCTGGCCCCTGCCGTGGAAACGCACTGAGTTCCTCCAAAGGTTCCTAGTCCCTGGGGAAGGTTCCTGTGGTGGAAACGTGGCTATAGTCCCACAGAGTCAATTTTAAAAAGGTACCCTGTGGAATTTTACCACTAGTAGCGCTATCGAGGTGTCGTTTCATGAACGGGTCTCCGTTTTGTTCTTGCACGTGCACAAGCACAAGCACAAGCACGTACATGCAATGCGCACATGGGTGATGTGCCCAGTGGATTCACACTATATGGAGAGGTGGCACTAACACACCAAGAAATGCAGCAATGGATGCAAACAATGAAGGATTTAATATATTTAAATATCATCAGATTTCAAGGAAATGCATTCACATTTGTTAGACCTTAAGGATACACAGTTTGTTTACAAGAAAAATCCACATGGGAGCTTTAAAATATAGAATCATTGTGTAGCAAAACCACACTTTTATAAGCAGTTTTCACCTTTATTTTTGCATTGATAATTATTTCAAATATAATCCTATTTTCAATACATAGGAAGTGTCCATGAATTCCTAGATTTCTGTAAAATAAGAAAATACTCAGGTCTGTAAAATTAAGTGAAAAAAGTTTGATGCCACTCAATTAAGCTAAATTTAATTTTTTCAACCTCTCTTTACTCAGGGAGCCTGGCTGTCTTTTTCAGGAACACCCTGATCACACTCACACAGTAACACACACTTACACCTGGAAGCCGCCCAGTACAGCCACAGTCCTAGTGGCCACTGAGCAGTTCCACTGGAGCAGTTGGGGTTTAGATGCCTGGCTCAAGGGCCACCAGTGGTGGTAATGAGGGAGGGACAAGTGCTGGTCTTTCACTTTCCCCACCCAGAATTCACTGAGATGTTGTTACAATTAGCCGTTCAGGCAGCAGGGAAAGGACCCAAGTGCAGATAGACAAAGTGGCTCCAACAGTTCAAAGCTTTATTTAAACACAAAAAAAATGAACTTACAGGCACGTGATCCCAGGTACAGGTAACAAAAGCTCCAGGGAAAAACAAAAGCCAAACAGCAAGGCAACATGAACACAAGGAGATCAGGAAACACAGACATGGAACTCAGAAAGAATGAACCGACAAAGAACAAAGGAAAGGGACGGATATATATAGAGAGGGAAAACGAGGCAATCAGGGACAGGTGAGCAAGTGAGCACAGGTGTGGGAAATGAGACACGAGGACACGAACAAGACAGACCAGACAGAAAGGATTTCAAGATAAAACAGGAAATAGGAAACACAGATACATAACGGGATGTAACAGATGTATTGTCCCCACCACTGTCCCATTTTATTCTTTCTCAAACTACCTCATAATTTCAAGTACCAAGACGTTTATTTAAAAAGGTATTCACATTGACCAACAACTAGGAGAAAGAAAAAAGCTCTGGAAAATGATCTGCAATGAATGGCTTCAGTGGAGAGTTTTAGTGTTACATGATGGTCAAAAGTTTACTTCAGAGGCTTACACTCCGACAAGAATCGAATTCTTTCTTTTTAGACATGAAAACGGTCTAAACTGATGACATCTGATAATGTCAGAACAGCTAATCACAGGTCAGTCACTCTTTACTCGTGCACGTTCCTTCACTTATGTTCAATCATCATGCCTCTCGTGCTTCGTACGTTCTGCTTTGTCCCTGTAAGAACATTATTTCTGAGGACTCCGCAGGGTAACAACTGGCTGTCAGTGCAGCTTATAGCGGGGACAGTAGACTGTCATTCTAGCAGCATGGGGCTCTCATTACAGAGGAAGAGTCACAGGAGGGAAATTAGCTGAATAATCCATTTTGTATACCAGCCAATAGCTGATCTGTCCTGTTCTTACACCCCTGCTAGAAATATAGACCTCAGAGATATAAAGAGACATCTGGATGGCTCTGAGGAAACTGAAAAGATCAGAGAGAAGTGATGACGAGGAGAAGAAAGAGAATTGGCACAGTGTAAAAGGTGGTAGTGTAATGAGCTGAGGTCTGCTGGCTTTTCAAAGACAAGAATTTCTTGTTAAAAGCCATCTGCCTTTTTGGTCATTCTATACATACCGCTTCAATGACTTTGGTAATTAGGGTTCCAAGCTTGATCAAATAAACATCACCAAAACACACCAAAATCATCAGCACGTCTTCATCATCATTCATTCAAACCAGATCCAGATCTTTATCTGAGCTACTAATTCTGCTCGCTGAACAGTTTTGGCAACTCTCGAAGGAGACAGAAAGTAGCTAATGTCTGCCTAAGTCACTAGATTTGTCACTTGGCTCTTTTTCTAAATAAAGTTGCTAAGTCACACAGATGTGGTGGTGGTGGTGCATATGTAACAAAATAATCTGAGCTCAAAGGTCCACTTACTAGCAATTTCAGGGCTTCCAGCTGCATCTCATGGTCCTCATTAGCGAATGGAACTACTCAGGTGTTATCACGTTACCCAAGTATGAAAATTGGATCATGTGATAACAGATGGCTCATTCATTGGACAGTTTTGGTGATGCCATCCTGCATCATCAACACTACATGGACCTACATGGGCACACTGGGCACCGACAACAACTTATTGCAACCCATTCCTGCGCCTTACATGATCACGAAGACCTCACAAAGAATGAACTGATTCTGAGCATTAATAATATAGACTGCAACTGGACTGCGTTTATCATGAATAGTGATGAACAGATAGAAACGGTACAAAAAAAAGAGGCATTTCCTGAAGTAGTATAAGCTCAGTACACCTCTGTTGTAACTCTTTTTCACTTTCTGATGAATCATGAAAAATACCTGCACTTACATGCTGGCACAGATACATGTTACTATGGTTACCAAATGATCCTCATACTTGTAAAAATTGGGAGATTGCTTTTTTAACATGTCACGACCAGCAGATGGATTTAATCGTAGTTAAGCTTTTCAATTCATGCTACAATCATATGTCTACTACAGGGCTCCAGACTAACTTTTTTCACCACTGTTCTGGAACCATCCCAAAGTGAATGTAAACCGGGCCAAAATCAAAATGTTGTTTCTTTACTTTGTTAGTATCATCTATAGTTGTTAGATGTTAGTGGTATAGAGACAGAGCGCATCACGTCATAATCTGGAAACCACGCCCACCGGAGGGGAAAACAATCTGCGCCACAGTACACAACCAAGGGCTGGAACACTAACAAAATGCCTGTAGCTAGCTAAAAACATTAGATTTCAGTATGTCAAGGGATTATGTTAGCACCCTATTGTGGTAAGAAAAATCTCAAACATGGGCCAGATGTTCTTCAGATCTTCACCACACTTTAAAAAAAAACAAGCAATTCTAGCAAATAAAACAACTGAGTCGAGATGAGTTCAGATGTGAGCAGAGTTTAACTGTTGAATCAAACAAGACAGCAAACACGAGTTCTTCCATGGAACAACTGATCATACAGTGTACAGGTCTTCCCTTTTATACCCTTACACCTCACATCTCGGGCCAGACACCATTGTTTTTCTTTTTATTGAATTCCCTTTCGATCAGTAAATAATCGTGTCAAATGCTCGGTGATCTCCAAGTCCCAAAGGTCTGACATCATCGGATCAACAGATAATCATGTCTGTCCGCAGCTGTTTCTGTTTTTGTTTTTTTAAATCATGGTGCTCTAGGTACTTTTACTGTTCTTGTGTATCCATCCATAACCATGTCGACTTGCACTTTTCTGATTATAATTATCTTGTGGTTTTGTGCTTAGTACATATTGTCTGTGAGCATAAAGCTGTGTCCTCCCTGACCTGACCCTTCTTACATTAATACTGATTCACTACCAGTGATTCGACTACATTGATTATTATTATTTCCCACACTATGTCTACCAGAGAGGAATAGATATACTGACAAACTCACTATTGTTGGTTTATCTCAGTGTCTCTTCTCAAGCTAAGTAAACATAATACTGCATAACTTTCTGATTCAGCCACATTGAACTACATATTGCATATTGTCAAAATGCTTTAGCTTAACTTACAGCAGTATAGTCAGCCTAAAACTGACTGACATCTGGATATTTGGCTGACCAGTGACAAAATGCTTGCTGCATACGTAGACATACTGAGTGTCAGGATCCCACAATTTTCCCATTCTTCCTGCTGATGCCTCACGTCTGTATCCACTTTTGTCTCCTTAAAGGCTCAGTTTTTGGGTTTGGCAGCTTATAAAAACTTAGTTCTGGGTTCTTTACCCTGTTGGTAGTGCATCCCACCACACAGCCGCTTTTAGGCATGTTTCTGTTGTTTGCTAGCAGACCGAAATGACAAGGAGGCAACTTCACGCAATACAAAGTCAATGGAGAGCGATGAATTGTTTTCCCCTCCGGTGTGGGCGGGACTTAAATGTGCTCTGTCTCTATAATATTGTTTGCTTTGTCAGCTGACATTTACATGGTTGCACTCGTGCACGTCCCTTCAGATGGTAAAAGCCTGATTCAACGGCGGAAAATCCTGCTGAAAATCCTGAAACTTGTGATAAATTTCCAACACCTCCTTTGCCTACAGCGGCGTATAGTACAAAACAACACGTCCCGGCTCCACACGGAGCTTCAGGCTCATTATGTTCAATGCCATGGCGCTCCTAACGACGAGTGGCAAAGAGGCATGATGACAAACAGTGGAGAATAACTTTTGACAGGGTACAGTGGTGTGTGTGGTGTACTAGCCTCTCTTCCCGCTGCTGGACGGCGTTGCAGCTGCCTCTGAAGCCTGGGGCGTTCTGTTCTGCGGCCGCGAAGCGCTGGAGGGGCGTCTTTGTAAAAACAAGTCGCGGCGGGAGGGACCGCGGTCTCGGTGAGGCTCACGCCGTGTAGAGCGAGCCCTACAAGGGATACAGTTTCACTGGGGAACCGATTCCTTCTGCTGCTGGTCCAAGTTGTGGGTTTGGTGGGAGGGGCTTAGCGGAGTGATACGAGGCAGCAGAGAGAGAGGCGGAAGGTTTTGCCTACCCCAGCATTAAACAGTTATGTGTTTTTAAAACAAGTTTTAACGCATTTATGCAGTCTGATGAGGTATATGATATATTCCTCCATAGGGAACAATCCCATACATAATTCTGATATGACATATATAATGTTATGTCCATGTATGTATCTAGATATGAAGTACATATAAGTCACCATATATACTCATATCATATACCACATCAGACTGCATCCAGAAGTTCAAATTTGTTTAAAAAAAAGTCTTAATCAATAACATTTTGAATAAAACACATTGGGTTTTTTTTTAACCAGAGCTGGTGATGGAAGTAGCTAATGAGTAAGCCATCTCGCTTCCTTCTCATCTCTGTTGAGAGGGGCACTTTTGCAGTACTGATCGGGCAGCAACAAGACTTAAGCGGTGCACTGGCACACTGAAATGGAGTGGACCCAGTGTTTAGCTCCATTAGCTCTGTTAGCTGTAAACACACTGCAGGACTCTGCTGCCCAACAGCTGCTAACAGCTAACTTGCTCTCCTCCTGCCGATTTCATCACGGATTTGTTGGTCACAATGTAGCATTATCAGGAAATAACAATATACTCTCACACAGCCAGAGTAACGTCTGGCTAAAGTTAGCTAACTGGCAGTGAGCATCTGGCTAGACTGTTTCAATCCAGTGACTGAGTAGCCAGCTACTGATAGTAACTGTAATAACAGCATGAGAAGACACGCTCCATTGTAGTCAGTGCTCGGTTCAGCTTTTCATTTGCTAAGCGATAGTTATACATACATACATACAAAATCCCTTTCGTCCCGGAGGCGTCCCGGGGAAGATCTCTGTTCGTCCCAAACACATTTTCTATCGTTCCCTGGACGACGGGACGCCGTTAGTCTCGAACCCTGGTCTATACTATCACACATTCCTGTGGTTGGTCTGCATAAACAAACTGCAACAGATTTGACATGGAAGCAGACCAAGACCCATCTTTTCAGGTAGTCTTGGCCTGGTTGTGCTCTGCACCAGTTCGATTGACAGCTTTCACACCAGCTTAAACTAACCAAAATGAACACACCAGAGTTCGACTGAACTGCACCAAAAATGTGTGAAAGCACCCTGAGCTGCATTAATTGTGCTGCTGGGTTTGATCTTTAAGGTTTAAATTATTTTACCTACATTCTTGGCATTCCAGCATTCCATCGATTTGGTTCCATTCATTTCCGTACAGTATGAACATGAACAACAAATAGCTTCATACACATACATTCTTTGTAATACGTCGTGTTACAAAGAATGTAATAAATACATTAAAACTCAAAAGCCTGCATTCACTACATGATTTATAGGTAATGAGAGAAACAGTGGCAAGTCTTCTAAGAGCTGGGCGTTTCATCCAGTCTCTGGGTCTTTTAGGGGAATAGCAGAACATTTTACTAATGGATCACTTAACAAGAATGTAGTAGAATCTGTTACATTTTCCAGTTCATTTTACACTCTTTGTATTCATTGCGTAAAATTGTTTTCAACTGAACTGGGGAGGAAACAGACTGTTCACCACTTGAGATAAATAAACCAAATAGGAAAAACAGTTTCACATTCAGCTTAGTTCAGTCAGTGTGAATAGTAACAACGAATAAATGTAAATATAGATTTTATTTTGACACCAAGGCTTTGTCGCGCTCTGTTACACACTCTGTCTTCACGCTACCTGAGAAGCATAATTTAAGTCATGAAAGGCAGAGCAGAGAGAGATCAATGCAGGCCTCCATGGGGAACCAAGAAGGAACAGAGCCACAGGTGGAGGCTGCTGCTGGTGGAGGGCTGTGACATGCAGAGGATGAACACTAAGTCTGACTGCTTAAACAGACCATGAAGCATCAGCTGGGTCACAGTTGTCTGCCATGGAATCAGTAGAAATCCTAATGAGTGGTTCTTTATGACACCCTTATAGTAAAGTTTAACAGTGTTTTCTAACCTAACCACAGTATTGTATTTTACATCTGTAGCAGCCCAGACATTCGCCCTCAGATGAATATAAACAACAGTAATGAATAACTGTCCAAACTCCTTAGAGAAGTAGAAAGGTCTACATGACAAGGACAGAAGTTCAGTATCTTCAGAGCAATATGACTCTCTCGTCTACACCTACACCAGCTTTTGTCCCCAATACCAGTGGATCACGATCCATTCTCACAGGATCGCTTAACACTGCGACTCGAAGCGAGGAATTATCAATTATTATAATTTAGCTATGTTTCATCATACTGCCTCAGCTGCCAAAGTTTTTCCCGGCTGTAGTGTAAAACGCCAGTGACTATAGCCTACCAGTCTGCTCAGCTGTGGAAGTGTGCTCTGCTGTTGTTAGAGTTTGCGTCAGAGCTGGCAGCACCAGGTGGAAAACAAACATAAGCCAATAAATGCGCGCCATTAGATGCATCTTTAGTGCCTTCGATGTATTTCAGATGTCAGACAGTTCACGATCAATAGTTGGTGTCACACTTTGATTGCAGGCAAACAAATATATCTGACATGCCACAGACACCCATCGCCACCATGCAGCGCCGGAAGTGCTGTACTCAATGGTGTAATTAATGATAGTAACTGGATTCATTAAAGGATAAAGGCCAGTTCAGACCAAAGATTTGCGAGGAGACAAGTTAAAACTTGCGCCGGTCTGCAACATTCTGAAAGCTGCCAGTTTACAGCATAGACTGTATATAAAGATGGACAACATGACAGCTCCCCAAAAGTGGAGTCAAAACATCTCGATCACCCCCTGGTGTCTGGCCGCAGTATAGGTCATGACAAGCTGAGTCGCAGGCGATGCCATCAGCCGGCTTAAGTTGGGCCAGATCACACTGCTGTAACTTTTCCTGCAACGTTCTAAAACAGTTTTGTCTCGTCCGAATCTTTGATCTGAACTGGCCTTAAGACAGGTTGTAAACAAACCTCCAGGTTAGTCAAAGGTATTTAGAAGAGAAAACAAAATTGCCTGGTAAAATTATTAATCTTAATCTAAGTAAAATGAAATATCTTAAATCAAGGATATATTTGCTTGTTTTTTGTCTGACAAGATATTTCTTCACCAGGCAGTTTTTATGTTAGAGCATTTCATTTGTTTCAAGCTTTTTAACCTTCAAGTACTTAATAAGATACTATATACTGAGATTTTATTACTGGTTCTGAGTAACTTAATGCTTGAATCTAGAATTACCAGAATTAACTCCCCCGAAATTAACAAGGTTTGTACAAAGTCTTGAAAGGAAAATGCTTAATTTTCACCGTTATGTTTTCAATGTTAGGAACATGCTTGAATTTGAATACACTCCTTGAAAAATGCTTGATTTTCAACATTTCAACATCTGGTGTTTCATCTACAATCACTCGTGTAAACCTAAAATGTTTTAATGTTTGAAATGAAACGATCCCATCGCCATATGTTTGTTGTCTCCTGGTATTTATAGGCCCAATTTAGATGTGATGACAAAGGCTTCGAGAGTCTGGACATTTTTGGTTTAGGTACCTTGAAAGTGCTTGGCTTTTACAGTAAAGCTGTACGAACCTGATTATTGTAAGAAGGTTTAAAGCACTGTTACATTTGTTATCTTGCCATAGATTCATTTCATTTTCACCTTGACCACCAATGGTCTTTATGTTGTTTTTGAATCCTTTGTTCTGTGCAGCCTCTGGATATACTGAGTCAACAATAAAGAAGTGAAAAGAAATGTGAGATTAATGTCTGTCTGCTCAAGGAGGCATGGTGGTGCAGTGGTTAGCACTGTTGCCTCACAGAAAAAGCGTTCCTGGTTCAAATTTGCCAGTCAGCTACTTATTTTTAAGCACGATATACTATTTTTTCAATTCTAGGTTATATAGGCTTATTTCAAGACAATAGCACTAAATTTAAGCACATTTTCCAAGCACAATTTGCATTTTGTCTAGTTTTAAGGCCCATTACGGTCTTTCAGTGGCTAGACTGTTTTGCTAGTTTTAAGAATTCTAGCCATGCAAAATTGTCTTACCTCATTGGCAGATTTTATTTGCTCAATACAAGACAATTTGATTATATTTAAGAATATTTGGCTTCTTTCAAGTAGGGCTGTTTTTGCAGTGTAAATGTCCACCATAGTTCACACACCAATATTCTGCTTGAACTTTGACCGACTGTACTTACCGTAGTTGTGTGCAAATAGTTTTCCTGTGCAATTATTACCAATTTTAGATTTTACCTCCAAATAAAGAGGTTTAGATAATGTGGTTAAACTGTTGTCTTGTTTACAACAAGTCTGACCATCTGACGGCTCATGGTCAAGAATCATGCTGCAGTCATGCAGTGTTAGCAGAGTGGGAAGAAAAGGAAACTACTTGTGTTATTCTGACTTCTCACATTATTTCAGGATGGTTACCCGCTGTTACACCCACCTTATAGTCACACCATTTATATAGCGTACGTTTGAAGTGGTTCATTAACAAGTGAAACCAGATACAAACAAACATATAAAGCTCCTTTTAAATTAGCTTTATCAATTGCATCAGTGTTAATATTTGATTTTATTTAAATGTAACTGTTAGTGATGGAGGATTTGCGGCCATTTTGCCAATGGTTTGTAGTTTTTTTTCAGTGGGAAACATCTTCATCATCAGAAATTACAACTAGGAGGCTTTTTCCAACTCAGCTGCTCTTAATTACAATTTCAACTATATGATGTGACTCTGCATTATCCTTTGAAGCTGCAATAATTGTTTTTTCTGCCACTTGGGGACAGCGGAACAAGCTGAAAACACATCTGACATATTAGTTAATATGGTGATCATGCTAGCCAACAGTTGCCTATTTACCCATCCAGCAGACATGGAGCAACATTAATATCAATTTGGAGTTGTGTTTGTGTCCAACTGATGAATCCAAAATTCACTTCACTTTTAGTTCTGGTTTGATGCCTACCAACTTCTCAGAAAAATACCTGGCTCTTTAGTTGCTAAATGTTCACCAGCTAGTCACTAACTTCTGCTGTTTAGTGATGAGCAGGTAGTGCACAGTCGGTTTATAAGATCTTTTTTGACTGAAAACAGCTCCCTACTTCTGCTGGAAGTAATGTTTGCTGGAAATCCCAAACAAGGAGCTAAAAGAGGCAGAAAAACTCAGTAGAGCTGCAGAGTTGGTGATAATTCTCTGTGGGTTTATCACTATGAGCAACTCCTTCACATTACACATAGTCAATTGGTCAATTGCAAAAATATTTATCAGTGCAGCTTTAATATAAAGTATACAGTTCTCTATACATTGGCTACAACATGCAAAATCAGGTATGGTTGTTTAAATTCTAAAAGTATCTCAGGTATCGATTTCATCACCAGGAAGAACCCTGCTAAATGATTCTTTGTTCCCTTTCTTCTAGGCTGCTGATCAAGAATGGTAACAGCATAGATGCAGCTGCCCTGTATGATTCATATGAGGTGGAGTATCTGCCCAATGAAGGTCTACTCAGCACATCCAGGCATCTTTTCATTGAGCTGACTACAGACGCCACAGGCACATCTACTGGCATTGCCATCAGGTACCAAGGTATGCACCAGAGCTATGGATAAATTAAGTACAAGACGATGGCCGTACCCATCATTGAGGTCACCGACCTCTGTATTTTTTCCGAGGTGTATATAATAAAAGTTGTGAGGTTGCCTAAGAATAACTTTACTTTGGTGCAAGATATTGTACAATGCCAAGATTACCAACTTGCTCATTTGATCACCATCATTGCTTGTGTGTGGGTGGTACTAGCAAGCTTAGTTTTTGGACCTCAGTATTTCCAAATATGTGTGGTGACATAGTGTTTGTCATGCTAGCGTCATGTGGGCTTTTGTTTGATGTCACAAACTGTAAAAACTTGGAGAAAACATGGCAGAAAAATACATCAGAAAGCATTCATTAGAAAAACACAAGGGACTTTACATAAAAAGATGAAAGCTTACTCATTGCTTAAGGCCAAGAACAGCTTAACATCAGTCAGAAACGTTGGCCTGCTGTGAATTCTCAGTGAATTATTGATTTAAAGATATAATGAATAACAGAAGGTTGGAGGTCAGGAGCTCTAGCGATGATGAAATTGGGGCAATCAAGGGCGATGCGACCACCAAAAGAAGTGCTGCTCGAACTGTATAAGAGCAGTTAAAGGTCCATATGCTTTCAAATGTTGAAAAGAAAAAGAAAAAGACAGTGGTGGGAGGAATCTGAAGACCGGAAGAAAACTCACACCTTGAAAATAGCAATAATTTAAATTCCATAAATAGCTAAAATACCTAATTGTGAAATTTAACCAATACTGAATACTTCAAATGTATTTAATTTACTTCTTTGTTTTCCTTTTAAATTAAATAAGCCATGTACACCATGGACTCTAAAATGTTCTCTAGTGTTCACCACTGTTTATGCTGGTTAGGCCTAACAAGAATGTACAGCCCTATTAACAGCTTTGAGGCAGTACTTTGAGCTAAATGCTAACATGCTATATTAGATTAGATTAGATCAGATTAGATTTAACTTTATTGTCATTGCACATGGTACAAGTACAAACACAACGAAATGCAGTTTGCATCCAACCAGCTCTAAATGTCAATTACCTGGCCTGATGTCTCTCAAACTTTGCTACATTTTTGTTTTAATTTGTTATTTTATCGCCTTCATTACTGAAGCATGCATTACTTATGACAAAAATACACTCATCAACGTCGGAAAAGGAAGCACAAGGATTGGATTAAGTGCAGCAGTCCTTGAGACGATCACTCCTCATATCTTCCGACCACCCAGCCAGATCAGCTGGACCAAACGCCCCAGGAAGAGGGGGAAGAGAGCTGGGATAAGAGCTAAGATAACCCAGCTTGGACCTAAGGCTGTTCCACTACCCAGCCTACTTCTGGCTAATGTCTGGTAGCAGGAAACAAAATGGCTGAAATAACACTCGGGCTAACCCAGCAACAGGAAATCAGAGACTGCTGTGCCCACATTTTTACAGAGGCCTGGCTTCATCACAACATCCCGGATCAAGCTATTGCACTCGAAGGGCGGTAAGAAGTCACAGGAGATTGTGCCCACCTGCTTCAAGACAACCACCATCGTCCCTGTACCAAAAAGGTCTGCAGTGAGTAGTCGAAACAACTACCCCCCGTGGCATTCACCTCCATTCTTATGAAGTGCTTTGAGAAACTGGTTCTCCAGCACATCAAAAACAACCTCCCAGCTAGCCTGGACCCTCACCAGTTTGCAAACAGAACCAACAGATCCACAGAGAATGCCATCTCCACTGCCCTCCTCTCAGTCTTCACACACTTCTCAATGGAATTTGATAGGTGCAGGAGAGGATTTTTGTAAGAACAAAAGCCCCATTTCTAAAATACTCTCTAGATAATCAAAATACATTTTTCACTTTCATTACGGCCTTAATTGCAGTTTTTGCAATAAACACATTATTGGGTGAATTTAAACACATCCATAACCGTGTGAAAAGGTACCTCTCTTTAGTTTTTTTAAATTTTATATATATATATCTGTTGCTTTTGTAGCCATTTAATGGAGGCTCTCAGTGTAGGCCTCCAGTAAAGCTACATCATACTTTTTGCCTCTCTGGTGCTTGAGAATAAAAGAATCAAGGACAGTCTTTCAGGTACACAATATTAACTTGCAGCTTCTACCAGCATAAGCTTATACAGGAGAATCCATGATGTATTTTACAGTAAGTTTCAAGCAACACTGTTTCAAGGAACAGGGATTTATCTAAAGGTCAGGGTGAGATATCACTTAGCTTCTCTTATCTTTTGTCCTCACATTTGTCTCAGCTCTCACCATCAAATAGGCGGCTCGTCTCTGGTCCAGGAGGACCACTTGGAAATACAATCAGTGTAATCTGCTTAGGCCTCCACTTCACTGCTGCAAATGGGATTAAGTCCAAAGGGAGCAACGGACCTAATTATAGCCATTTACAGAACATAATGGCTATGCTGTTTAGCTCGTCTTTAACAGATTTGATGGTCCGTTCTTTATCCTGACAAACCATTCCACCCTTAGTGAACAGCTAACTTCATTCATGAGCATTCATTCAGCCATTTCTAACATGTGTCCATTAGGAACAATTTGGAAGTGTAACCAGTAGGTTAAATTACATGCCCACTCCAGTTAACTCATGTGTGCAATTTGGCCAGTGCAATTACTAATACCTCAAGGTCCGATCTTCCGCTTTCACTGCTGCGTGGTGTTCCTATTCTTTCTGTGATCAAGACTGTCCCGGTGTGCTTCGCTGCTCCTGAGCTATATGTGGCCCCAGATACAGCTTTCAGAGGTTACCAGGCTTAGAGGCTGTCAGCCTGGTACTGAGAGATTCCCTCCATACCACTGACTGTGGGAGTGTTACAGCCAGCCAAGAGTAGAGACCACTGCTGCTTTGCCTTGTCTTGCTCACAGTAATGTCCTTTCACAATTAGTACTATTTTGTATTGATTTTATGGCTTGTTTTAGCTGATTATTGACTTGTTTCAGCAAAAACGGCCTTTTGATTTTTCTGTTTGACATTTTATTGTAATTTTGTGGTTCTTTTAGATTGCTTTTAGTTTTGATAGTTTTTACCCCGAGTATTTTAATATATCTTAATTTGGGACGACTACCAAAAAAATAAAAAAATAATTTTTTTAAAAAAAATGTTGGTTTCAACTGTAATTATATTCTTGTAGGGGGTGGTTGTATCTATATTAATGCAGGGGTGTGCAGTATGACAGGTGCCTCCTTTCCCTTTGTTATTTGCATGACTGCACCTTAAGCACATGTTTGTTTTTTTTATTCCAGTGTGCTTCGTGTGGAGTCAGTAGGCCATTTGCCTGACGTACCTCCCCTTTTTGTAATCAGTTGCAGCCCTTCCTCAAGTTTATTAGTAGCTCCTTCATTTAAAGATAATTTATATTCAGTTTTGGTTATTTATGGTAATTGTATTGTGTTCCTGGTATTTGTATTTTAAAACATCCTGTAATATATTGATTAAAGGAATTTGTTATTCTTAATGTTCATATGCTTTTACTGATTCAAAATAAATTGTCTTTTTACTTGTTAAGACTCCACATCTCTGACTCTAACTGTGGACTTGCCTGTGTTGGGGGGGACCTTGTACAAATTCTAAAATGTAGCTAATGTGTCCTGGACACAGTGCAGGACTTTTTGAATCTGGTTTTGATTGTTAAGAAATGTACACTTACAAATATGTAACACAATAAATTAAAAAAATGTCTTAGTTAGGCTGTTTAAATGGTGTGACTACAATTCTAACAATGGGGGTAACCATATAATGTGTGAACACTCCCAAGTTGCTATAACAGGAGGTTTTCCCGCTCTTGCATTTATGCAGCATAAGGAAATCTATGACACAATGACAGTGTTCACATGCTGATGTTAAGCAGTTAATGTTTACCACAGTTACCATCTTTGTTTAGTGTGTGTGCATGTTAACATTAGCTAGTAAATACAATGAACAGCCGGGGCTGATGGGATTTTCATTAGTTTTCTGCATTAGCCTACACTTCATCCTCTGGGAACCATGAATGTCAGAACCAAATATTGTGTCAAATTATTAGTAGATCCTCTCGATACCTTGAATATCTGTACCAAATTTCATGGCAATCCATCTGAAATTTTCAAGATATTTCAGTCTTGACCAAAATGGTGGACCAGCAGACATCATCGTCTCTAGAGCCATAACTGTATTGCAAACATTTATAATCCATCTTCATTGCAGCTAATAAAAGCTTTTACATCAGTTGTTCCAAACACTCGCTGTAATGCAGGACAGTTCTGGGTGGACACTTTAAACACTTGAACCCTAATGTTCCACTTAGGTAACTTCAAAGTTGGATTTGAAGCTGAAAATAATCCACTGGTTGACATCAGCATCATATGTTCACATTTCACATGTTTATTTTGCATTTTGTTCTAGCATTTCTTTCAGTCTGCACCATTGTTATAATTATTATAGTGAAATATTTAAACATCATTCTTAGCTGTACCATTAGATTGAATATCTAGATGTTTTTTCATACATTTTTAAACATTTCCCTGTAACACAGCTTGACATATTTGTTATCATAAAACTTTTTTCTTACTGTTGTCTCACAGGAAATCAGCCTTGAAATAAATTTGATAGTTGTTTCGAAATGCAAAATGATTTCAAGAAAAAACATGAAACGGTAAAATCAAACAAGTTACAATTTAATTTCATTAAATGTCAGATATGGCAATTTATTAAGGACCTTACAAATGTCACATGGCTATATAATTTATGAAGATGCTAACTCTTCTGGCAAGCATAGCTTCTAATGGCAATTTATTAAGGACCTTACAAATGTCACATGGCTATATAATTTATGAAGATGCTAACTCTTCTGGCAAGCATAGCTTCTAACATGCTTTTGGGTAAAACCTGACTCCTTTCCAACACTGAAAATGTCTTTGTACCACAGCCTTTGCTGCAGGCCACTGCTACGAACCCTTCGTGAAGTACGGTAACCTGACCAGTAGCGACCACACTTGGGCAGTGGGAGCTGTGGTGGAGTTTGCCTGTGACCCTGGCTATACTCTGGAACAGGGATCTATCACCATTGAATGCATGGACCCTAACAATCCCCAGTGGAATGAGACCGAGCCTGCCTGCAGAGGTCTGTATGTCTGTGTATGTGTCTTGTGTGTACTGTAGTGACCCATCCACATTCACTTACGTCCTGTTTTAAATCACTCTTAGTACCTTACATGTTTTATTTTAGGCATTTAGCTGACACAATTCCCTTAAAATGAGTAGACAGTGGGTCAGTATCTTGCTCAGGGACATTTCAGCAGGACTTGGCTGTTGGTACTGCAGATTGGGTCCAACTTTACAAACGATGGCTGTTTGGGTCTGCAAACACACAAGCATACAGTATGATTTAATTGGATCAGACAGGACCTGAGAACAACTTATGCTGCAGTTTTAGTTAGTCAAAGAACATGCAACAAATTACTGGCTTGAAACACAATGGCAACAGCCAATATATAGTAGAATAGCATAGATTGGTCATTTACTCATAAACTGTTCATATACACCTCAGTGTTTTAGTACAACTATAGTTCACACAGCCACATTTTTTGGTATGGATACCATTCAGTACCACAACAAACAGATTGGCTGTTCAAGTTACCGCCATCTTTAATGGACTTTATTTTATTTTTGATTACAACAAAGGAAACATTTGTTTCCAGGTACAATGAACACTTAAAGAAAACAAATGTAGGAAAGTCAAATCCAGTGTAGGGACAAGTGTAGTGTGGACAACATTTGCTATAATTGTAAATTAAAAATAAGGAATTAAGGTTTTGGGCTGCAAAACCATGTTTGCATCCCACACACAGTTTTGTATAGGACCATTAGAAGTGGGTCCCGTTTGCTTTGAGTTTCTTCAGGTTCAGGTGAGTTTGGGCATGGATTTTATTTAAACTGTTCGGTCATCCTCAGGTACAGGTAGGTAAGTCACAGGTCCCAGTTTTCCTAGGGAGAGAGTGATGATTACAGACCTTGCAACACTGCTTCCTTGGACTTTGGGCACCCTACAACAGAGGCAAGTTATACACCTTGCCTCTGTTCTTAAAGTGTTAATTACCGTATTTCCTCAAATTGTGACTGGGGCTTTATTTACCTGAACTGCAGAAGGTAATGGGCCTTTATCTAAAGCAGGCTTGTATTAGATGCAGGTCTTTATTTCAAATTCCCTCTGTCTGATAATTATAATTGGTCATATTTTAGTACGAAGCCTCATTTTGATCTGTTCCTGTTTGCCCTGTTAAAGTTACTGCATTACACTGTTACTCAACACTTCCTGTGTCAGTTTCAAATTAAAAGCCCTCAAGCGTTTCAGTGGACAGAAACCCTTACCTTTCATTTCAAGGCTTTTATTGTTAGACATTTGCAGCAAGGTATTGTGTGACTACCGGTTTTTATTTGAGGAAATATGGTATTTGAACTTGAACACCTGTTTACCACTGACCTTTCAATTTGCGTCAAATCAGATTACAGCTGACGAAGAAGTTTCCATAATAATAGTCTAATTGAATGCCTGGTCAGATGCAAGATCTTGTTTTCTTATTCCTTGATGAGACAGTTCCTGATTTAAATCAACATTTTGCCGGTTTTAGACCAGACTATTTTACTTGGACAAAATTCTTGTGTGGCTGCTAGTGTTTAGAAAGCACTCAGCTTTTAAGAATTTTAGAAAAAACATCTATATTTTGTAAAGCATAGTTTAGCATAGTTTTGGTATTGTCACCGAAACATAGGAATTGTATCCGCAATTTTGACAACCAGCCCTATTGCTCTATGTGTGCTGATAAAATGAACTGTACACTCAGCATTGCCTGTCTTAATATCCACGGTTGTGTATGTGTGTATTTTCCAGCTGTGTGTAGTGGCGAGATCACAGATTCAGCTGGAGTGGTGCTGTCGCCTAACTGGCCTGAAGCCTACGATAAAGGCCAGGACTGTATCTGGGGAGTCCACGTCGAGGAAGACAAGAGGATCATGCTGGACATTCAAGTGTATGTATCTACCGTCCACATGTGCAGTTTGATCTGCCTCCTCACCCTTTGCCCTGTGATATGCATGAAACCACATCACTGCAAACCCTTTCTTTGGCTTCTTTGAATCTAATCATCACAAAACCCACTTAATCTCCTGTGGTTTTACGTATGCCAGTCCCCAGTTTTAAACTGCACCATAGAAGCAGTTTGAAGATTACAAAGAGCTACCTCACCATGACTGGTAAAACACATTAAAAACACAACACGCTGCTAATGAAAGAGTGCTTGGCTTGTGAATGAGATGCGTAAGTGCCACACAGACAAAGGTTAATTAGGTGCAGTGGAGAAAACTAATTATATCAGGTAGGGTTTGTTTGGCACACCCCCCCTCCCACCACCACCACCCGTTTCACTCTTCCCCTCACTCCTGCAATGGCTGCTTTGTGGAGTAGAGGGTGCAAGTGTACAGCATGGGAGTGTGTGTTTCCAGTGATTGCGGTGCCAAGGTGAAGACACAGAACAACACACCCCGCCGTGTCAGAGCCTGATAAGTCAGTCAGCCGTAGAAAATCATTTGCCATTTGCAAGGAAATTAAGGAGGGCTCATTTGCATTGGTTGCATCTTAAGCTCTGTTTTTTCTTTCTTTGTCTCTCTCTCTGAACAGCACCTGTGCTCTTGGTGTACTTTAAGAAGCATTGATTAATGGCTTCCTCTGGTTTTTGAAAGGATGTCTGTTGACATAAGTAATTGCTGCTATTCATTTAGCACAGCAGGTGATTATAGTAGAAGGGAAGGTACCCTGTGAAAACATTTAGACAATACAACAGTGTAAAAACTTGTGTAAATATAGAACCAAAATCAAGGAGAAGACAACATGTGTTGTATTACCTATAATATCATCCCTATGTTTATGTGAAAAGAATGTTTTACTTTTATGATTTTAACTTCACAACTTAGGATTTTCTGTAAACCTGCCATGACAAGGTAATGTAAAGTAAATGAGTGATCAAATCAAATGAATCTCTCTCTCTCTCATGATGTTTCATGTCCTTCCACATCCTTATAATGATCTTCAACCCTATTACCTGAAAGAACATTAATATTGGTCAATTCTGCAAAACCCTGAATCACGTTCAATTATAACAGGCGTGATGAATCAGGGAAGAACACGTCATGGCTGATAAGACCCAATCAGGAAGTGATAGTGGGTCAGCAGCAGCAGCAGCAGCCGTTTCCGCCCATCCTCACTAAAACGCAGTCCCGGAGTTTTCAAACTAAAACGGGGTCAGCAGCATTTTAAAAAGGTCTCCGTTTTAGGGGTTATAAAATGCCGGAGTAGTGTGGACACTAGGTATAAACGTAACAAAGGTTATGCGTTTTAAACGTATTAGTGTGGATAGAGCCTGAGGTTAAAGGCGTTCCCGAGATTCTATTAAAGTTATTACTTCCCAGGAATTTGTCACTCTTTTTAATTGTAGATACAGACAGGAAACACGGGGAGAGAGAGGGGAACACAACATACAGCCAAGGTCTCTAGCCAGAATTAATCCTGGAACCTTGCTATTACAGTACACATGCTAACCACTAGGCCACCAGGATGCCCAGTTCCACTTAAGTACACCATCTTTGAGGTGGGAATAAAAAAACGAAATACCAGCCATACAGACTCATTTGATCCTCTGTTTTTCAGCATATCCTTTTTCAAGTTTTAGGTCGAAGTGGTTATATGGAGTATATGACTTTATAGTGCTGACTAGAAGTTGGATTCATTTCAGCATGTTGTTTTTGTGGTTTGAGGAATGGGATTATTGTTCTTGGGCATAGTTGTAATGTCAGGGTGATCTTCTGCCCTCTTTGCTCCACCTGTTGAATGCTGCTCTGCAAGTGATCCTACTGCTCTGATTTGGGGATGGAGGTGTGCACACCTTATTAAGCCATTTGTTAAACTGTCTGTGTAGAGTACGATCACAGATTTTGTACTGCACTTGCTTAATTGTAAACTGGCATTCATTATCCATCACAGCCCCATGGAAAATTTCACCGTGCCATCATTGGATGCGTGAGAGTGGCATGCTGCCACTCTCACGCATCCCTATCTCTACTTTCAACCTGGCGTCTGCCCTCTGACAGGCTCCTCCTGAAGCTTGGCAACCAATCAAAAATGACAAATGACAACCTGTGACAACATCAGATATTGTGTAATGTAATTGGCAAATTGCCATCACATTCGTGCATTTGTGTTCACAGAGGAAGATCCCTTTCGATTTAGGTGATTCCATAGCCTCAAGGACATATGTGGGTTGCCTTCAGTTTTTACCGTGTGCTCACACACACATTAGCTTTAGGAGCAGCAGTGAGTGATCTGTGGCCTGGGTTTTGTCTCTCAGGTTTCATACAAGGTGCCATAACCTCTGATTGGTGGCAGTTGTTGAGGCCATTTGCAATATAATTATTATTTTTTTTTCTATATTTTGATTTACAGTTAAAGGTGCTCTATTGAGTTTTCTTGAAAACGAACCAAGTTTTCTTTCTATTTACTATATTTACATTTAATATTTTAAACCTACATTGTTAGCATCCATGTTTGCTAGCTGAAAGTCCCTGCCTTTCCTGGCACATTGTTATGTTTCTTGGTGCATTACCACTACCAACTGTCATTCAGTGGAGTAGCATGAAACTGGCAGCAGGAACAAACTGAGACCCACTCATCAAAACATTGCTCCATAGCGCTACTAGTGGTCAAAAGCTGCACAGGGAGGCTTTAATATCCTCCCAAAAAGATGGTAGATTGAAAGGAAATTAAATGTGACATAGGACAGGGGTAGTGCAGTGACAATTCAGCAATTCAGCCTTTTGTAGCCTTTTGTTAGATTGTTGGAAAGCGATAACTAATTTAATCATAATACGTTACATGCTAATGTAGATTGATGTAAAGGTTTCGGGTTTCAATCAGTCAGTCAATCAATGAAAGTTGGTGGGATATGCTTTCGGTACAGCGTGGTAGATAAGCTCAGTTCAACAGGGTCAGTAATATAGTATTTAAGTAGTAACTGACAAGGATTCAGACTAGGCAGAGGACCCAAATGCAGGACGCAGGAGGCAGACAGACAGTTTACGGAAATTAATTATAACAATGAGTTCACTTGACAAGGTTGTTTTCTAGAGCTTTCGAGACAATACAGGGATTGGCAACGAACTAGCAACAAAACAGGGGAGACGCCGAGACTAAATACACAAAAGGAAATGGGGAACAGGTGGAGACAATTAGGACGGAGCAGACAATCACACTGGCGGGAAACACACAAGGCAGAAGGTAAAGGGACCTGAAACGAAAGGAAAGGTTAGACTTTTCAAAATAAAACAGACAAGCCAGACAGGAGACAGAAACATGACAGACATGACCCTTAACACAATCGACGAGACATAACAGTAAGTAATGAAGTCAAAACCCCTGACGTCATTGTGTCCCCCACCACTTCTGAAGCCAAACCCATTCTTTGCATAACCTGCTCTGGAGTAGGCTACAATCAGGGGGTCAAATTTTAAATCATAGCTCCCTGGAGGCAAGACTGACAAAAGTAATATCATTTGTCTGGTGGTCATTTTTGTATTGTGGTATGTGATAAATATTGCAGCCTTTAGGGATCTTTAGTGGGGATTTAGACTTTTAGTCTCGTTCATTGTGTGTATTGTGAGCATCTGTGTGTACAGGGATAAACTGAAAAGTCTGCAGCTCAAGCCAAACTTGAGGTGTCAGCACACTGTGGTCCAGTTTCCCAGAAAACCCTTATGGGAATTCACCAAAATAGAGATTTCCATGAAGAGAAGCATTCTAATCTAACACAAAGCCTCCTCACTGTCAACGTATGCCTAGCAGATGTCTGAGCATTTATATGAAGCTTATCAATAGCAGCCGTTCTCCCTGAGCTCTCAGGGTTAGACAGTGTACAGAGATATATGAAGCCTTTAACAAGGTTATTGGTTCCTCACATTCCACACAGACACCTGTGCACACGTGCACATATCTCCTGCTCCATCTATGTAATGGCAGGAGGGACATTATCACAGGGGTGTATCAAATGACTTTTATGGATGGTCTTCAAATGAAAGAGGAGGGAGTGAAAGCTGTGATTAAAGAGAAAGTGAGGCAAGTAAAATAAATGAAACCACCCTCTGTTCCACGAAGAATAGACTACTGCCCACTGCTTCTGGATGGAAATCAAAAACATTGTTTTTTTAAAATAACTATTAAAGTGGTAATTTGTCTGCATTATTAAAGGAACAATCCACCTCACATGCTGTTACATTTTAAGATGATGTCAGTTTGTGATGTTTTCACTGACTCATTTGGTGACATTGGTTGACAGTTGGATGGAGCTTTGCTAGGAATTATGTGAGGTTATCATGCACCAGTAAGACTTGATAAAGTGTAAGTTGTCCTGCCCTAGAAAGTGCTAAGCTAAGGGAAAAACCAATCAAGCACAGACTGTGCATGCCCATTCAGTCCTGATAAGAGGTCTAATCAGACATTCATGTTCCTCTCAGGATAAATTGTAATAACTTCAGTGGTCCTCTGACTTTTCATTTAGCACCATCATCAGGTCAAAATTTAAATTTGTCTAAATACCTGCAAACTAATGACATTCCCATAGCTCAGCTGTACTTTGTCTTTAGTGCTAACTAGTTAATGTTACCATGCTGAAATTAACACTTGTTCTCAGCCAAATTTTGTCTGTGGCTAAGAAGTCTGATTTGAATGAAAGTTAGTTTCATGCCCTGGTTAAGGGGAGAAAATGACAGTAAAACAGAAGCAGAATTTCCGTTTGCATAACAACTATATCATCGAGCTCTGAACTATGCTAGCTAACAAGTCAGCAACACAAAGTACTACTTACCCTGCCATGCAGGTACACAGTAAAAAACAGAGTGTTAATTTAACTCTTAGAGAGTTGAATTTAACTCTGTTTCAGATAACATTTGGTCCCACTCGAAATTAGAGTAAAATTTACTCTATGGCCAGTGTCAACTTTTCAGAGTTAATTCTACTCAATTCAGTGTCAAAATTAACAATGAAATGTGTAAAAATATTTAACACTGTGGTTTTTTTAACACTGTTCAGAGTAATATTACACTTTATAGAGCTATTTTTACTCCAACTTTAGTTTAAAAATGACACTCTAATGTGTAAGAATATTTAATATTTATTTCTCTGCAGTGTTATTTTTTACATATTCATCATATGATGCTATATTACTAAATTGCTGTGGTCTAACCTATCAAATGGAAATAAATACAAACATACAAGGTTATTATGTCTCTCATTTCAATGTCATATAATTAACATAAACCATTACAAGTTTGAAACTCTAAATCAGCATATTCCTTTGGCATTTCCTTTGTTTCCCCAACGTCAATGTTGTAAATGATTGTTTGCAGAAAAGTGAAAAAGTTGGTCAGGGAAGAGCTGTATGACGTACCAAAGACATAATGGGCCTGAAAGAGTTCGTCAAGGGCTCCCACTGAACCTGTCGCCTTACATGGAAGTGCATGCTTGTCAATCACAATGAAGAAGGCGTGAATGCTGCTTCTTGTGGGTGCCTGAGCAAGAAGGTAAGGCTGACTGCTGTGGGTGATGTTGTCTAGATGCTGCTGTACACTGGTTCCAGCCTACAACAACACATTCAACAGCAGTATTTAGTGACCAACCTCTGACAATAGATCAGATCACCTCACTGTGCATGAAATGGAAAAATAGAAACATTACTTCAAAGTTAATATTACTTAGCTGCTACAGTATGAAGACAGATAAGTAACAGGTTAGCTGCTAGCAAAGATCCTCTATCAACCAGTTGTGGTAACTCATGAGTTACTGCAAATGGGTCAAGTGTGGAAAGCATCTAATGTTGTTTCATAACTTTAGCCTACTTACCAAGTATTGGTCCGCTCTTATTGCAATTCGCTTGATTTCTGTGAACAACAAGGAATAGTTGATATACTTGAGTCATGATTAACAAATCCATCATGCTATCAGTTAATTTATGCAAAATACACATTACTCACTAAATAAGGAGTGAAACTCTAAATCAGCATATTCCTTTGGCTTAAAACAACAGAAACCAGTAGAGTTAACTTTATGGACACAGAGGTATCGTTCGCCTAGCATGGAACCTAATTAGCGATTATTAGCGTACTAATAAACGATAATGTGGTTGTTAAAACTATGCCATAAGACAGGCGGCAATAATATTATCTCAGCAGCATTCAGAAGAAATACGTAGTTAACATGTTATATAGGTGCATCTTAACTCAATGAGAAGATATCGAAAACTGTTAGCATGTACCTACTCGACAATATCATCAAACCTCAGTGAAACTATAAAAACCTGTTTAGTTGAAAAATAATTATTAAACGATGTTACCAGCACGGGAATGTTAACGTTACTTACCTGACTGTGGCGCCACACCGGAGGAAACACCATGTGCCGCATGCAGACTGGCACTAACTTTACACTGACTTTTAACTCTGCTGTTAGAGCTGGTTTACTCTCCATAGAGTTGTAAATACTCTATCTAGGTTAAAATAGGCTGACTCTGAAATATTGACACTCCATTTTTTACTGTGTACAATTCGCTGTTAGGGCGTAGTTTTCTGCTTCATTAATTATAACCCAAGCCTCCATGTCGTTGTCTTTGACTGGGGAGTATTTCTGATTTCAAGACACAAAACTCTGAGTCTATGTCATGGTATTTTATGTTCTGTACATGACCACAGATAATGCAGTCGTAAGCATCTAGTGATTTGTATGCTCGTAGTTTCTCACTGGTGAACACATCATCATTGTTTACTAACTATAAAAGGGTCTATTAACTAATCAACTGATTATTTGCCTGTTTGTGATTGTATTTAACAAATTGCTTAACAATGTAACTGATCTCAGTTCCTGGGGTTCAGTGATCAATCTCAACCTTCACGTTGCATCATCAACAGTAAGGAAATACAATATCTATTCTCAAGCAAAGGGGATAATACTTGGAATAGCATCAACAAAATGACCTGTCATTGGAAAATGATTGTCATTTAGTGACCACAATCCTTAAAAGTTCAAGTTGGACACTACTAACTGGATTTTTGCTCTGTTTCTCCTGCAAGACATGATAGACAAAATAAGGTGTAAAACAAATTAGAAAACTACAGAAACCTTCAATTGTGGCATCATGGCAGCAGTATATAACTTTAAACCTATTACACTCATTATGTTACAGGTCTAATCGACCCGCACTGTTAAAAGCTTATCAATATCAATATCAATATCAGTGGCATATGATAGATTTAAGCATTTTTCATCTAAATGTCTTATGAAAAAGGAAAAGTGTAACTGACATGATTTTACCAGTGTGTCCTGTAAGACATTCAGATATTCAGAAAAGCTGTGTAAAGCACAGGCAAAAATAGTTCCAATCATTTTCCCCCTGTATTTCCAACGTTTGGAGAAATGGAAATAGCAGATCATAAAGTGAATAGTTGTCGTAAAATGTGTTGGTAGCTGGTCCCGGTGGCCAAGGCAAACTCAGCCCTGTTTTTTCAAATTGAACTAAATCAAATTAGTGTCAGGGAACGGAGGCTGGGATTGATTTTTCTCTACAGATGCACTGCAGAGCCGCACAAAGCCTTGTTTAGCTTAATCACAACAAATTTGATGCCAGCTGACAATATTTCTCAATCTGCCTCGCTCTCTGAGCAGGTGAGAGGCTTTATCCGTTAGCAATCAAATAAAATGGAACACCATGAGTTTAGGAGAAGACAGCATACTCATTTTACTATACTTGTGAGAACCAGCTGTAGACCTTCAGCAGGACAAAAGCTTTATCAAGGTGAGGCCACTCTTCCAGTTCTCACCTCTACACGATGTGAGTTTAAGAGTAGGATTTAAGGTTAATATTATGTTTGAACTGTTTAGGTGAAATCTATTTTAGGACTATAACATGAGTTTATAGGGTTATGATTTTCAGAGACTATATTCATCAACATTGCACTGACATTTTGAGGTAGAAATATGCTCCATCTCAGAGTTGGAAATGAGAGTTATTTAGAAAGGAAGAAAGGGGAAATTGTCCTTTGAGAATGAGCACAACTCTGAGTGAATTTGAATGATGACTTCGTCCTTCTTCTCAGGAGTTGTGTGATGCTGTGAAACCAACACACAATAAAACCACTGACAGACTGATTTGGAGTATTTGATACAGAGCAAACTAAATAAAATTGAGGAAATAAGATCCCTTGTGGGTGTTTGACAAGCTACTTACCTAAAGTATAGACTAGTATGTACTTATGATGACAGTATACCATTTTGGCAGTAAGAGTACATTTTGTATAAACAGAAAATGATGCAGGTCAATCAAACTATATAACAATATGCAGCTTATGTCAAATTTGAAAACTTCAAAATTAGCAAGAAAAATAATATTTAAATTGTGTAATAATGGCACCGTTAGCCATCTATGCAGCAGGAACTCTGGGAATCGGAAACCAACACGCAGGGAGAGGCAACCAACAATCAACCGACAAGGAACAAAGGGAGAGGACCGGTATATATAGAGGAAGGGGTTAACGAGTGAATCAGGGGCAAGAGACATGAGGGCAGGAACTAAAGAAACAAGACAGGTAAGAAAATTACAAAATAAAACAGGAAACAGAACAGGACATGACAAATAACTGTTCTGCATTGTGTTGTTGGAAAATGGTATCCTCTGTCCAGACCTCTGACTCACCAGCCATATCTCCAATTAGTTCAGTGATTCAAAAAGGTCTGGTGTTGTCATAAAGAACAGCTGTTTTCTGTGGTTTGAGAAACAATCAACCAATCAGAGCTTTGATGGAGGGATTAAAAATGTGGATGTCATCTTCCTGGCCACAAAACTGGCAACAAGCATGGATTAAATTGACACAGCTGAAGAAGTTATTGTAAATTGACCTACAGAAATAACAATTCTTGGAATATTTCCAAAAACCCTTAAAGCAAAGTGAATGTATTCTACCAACAAGTATTGTGTTCGTATCCAAAGCCTGATATATCTTCTTCCTCTGTGCCATAGAGATCTATTGTTTTCCAAAAAATATTAAAAACACATCGATGGGCCATACTGGGTGTTCCTTCATTATCATGAACACACACACTGTAGTTTATTTTGACTCAGTCCCACAAACACCATCCTGCTGCCCAAAATACTTACTAGAGCACCAAATGTGGATTAATCCGCCACTGAAAATAGTGCCCACCAAATGCACTATTTCCTCCTGTGAGTAATAGTTGATAAAAACTACAGTAACAAGCTGTTTTTAGAAATTACTGAGCTTTTTTTTAACTGTATATTTGTGACCTGTTTTTAAAGAATTACATCTTCAGTAGGAACCAAAAGGCTTGGAGCTGAGTGCCACATACAGCAAGGAAGTCAGAACATATTAAGAGACAAATTAACCCATTGTTGATCTTTTCATGGGATTTGATACTAAGAAAAAATATTGAATAACACCACTTATCCTTTAAACTCCTAGCAACCAGCATCAAAGTTTCTGTGTCAAATGAATACGTCACCCACTAGTACTGATTGGTTATGATTGCCTCATTGGAAACTTGCTTACATGAACTCAATGTCAGGATGAATGAATGAAATGAAAAGAAATGGGAATGCGGTCAGATTATCAGGCCAGTATAATTGCATCCACATTCAAAAATTTAATGATTTTAATCTGCATGTTACTTTAAAAAAAAGGTTTTGTAACAGCTTCCAGTGTGAATGTACAACATTATCACAACAGTTACAATTTGTTACAGTTGCCATGGGCTTGGACCTATCCAGTCACTACGTTAAATTTATGCTCTTTATGTTTATTTCACACATTTTAGTTGTACTTTTTTGAATATTACTGAACAATAATAACATATAACATATGATAACATATGACTTCAACTCATTAGGATCCGAAAATGTTCAACGCTTCTCTCACTGACTGTGCTACCTGGCCAACGGAGAACCTCAAACGTAAACATCGAGGGAAGCGTAGAGGGTTTAAACATCAGCTGCGATCCAGGCCACACAGACCATCTCTGCCCAGTATCTTGCTCTCCAATGTCCAGGCATTGAATGATAAACTGGACAGCCTCCATACCCGTATGAGTTTCCAACCAGATATGAGGAACTGTAATGTCCTTTGTTCCAGTCAGCCAGGTGACTCTTTTTCTGTATGTCGATCCGATAGAACAGAAGACTCTGGTAAGAAAAAATCCTGATTCTGCGCTCATTGTTGCTGGAGAATTCAATCAGGCAAACCTTAAGAAGGTTATGCCTAATTTCCAACATATTGACTGCCCCACAAGGGGAATAAACACTCTGGATCACTGCTACATGCCATTCAACATCAGCTACAGAGCGGAATCCCTACCTGCATTTGGGAAGAGTGACCCTGCGGCCATCTTTCTACAAACCAAGTATGTAAACAAACTATGTTGTGTGCCCCCTGTGACACGAGAGGTCACGAAATGGTCAGGCCAATCAGAAGCTATCCTGCAGACTGCGCTACATGACATGTGTCTGGAGCACATTCCAGGATACCCCGTTGACTTCATCGATGACATTAACGAATTCACTGAGTCTGTGGTGGATTTAATTTGTAAAACAGAAGCAGCCAGTGCAGTGCAGTCTGGAAACATGGACAATTATAAGGCAGCAGACTATAATGTAAGGATAGCAGTAAGAGAGGCAAAATTGGACTATGGAAAGAAAGTGATATGCAAGCATATGGCAAGGACTAAGAACAATGACAGACTACAAAGGGTCTCCCCCTCCTTGTCAAGTGCCGATGCGTCTCTAGCAGGTGAGCTAAACAACTTTTATGCTCACTTTAAGGCCATCGGCAGCTACAAGCCAAAACATCTGAAGCAGAGGTTGGGAAGGAAGGGGGCACCTTCCACACCTATCATCCTTTCTGAGAATGACGTCAGGAGGGCTTTCAATTGGTGAACACCAGGAAGGCAGCAGGACCAGATGGTATCAGTTGGCAGGTCTTCAAACTATGCTAGTGCCGTTGTTGTGTGTGGCTAAACGTGCGTCTACAGCTGACAGAAGACAAATGTTTCTGCCTGTGGAAAGACCAACACTACCCACTCCAGTTCTTGCCTGTTCACAAAGTGACTCGTGCAATTTCTTCCAGTTTGTGGTAAAAAACAAATAAACAAACAAAAAAACCCATTTCATCTTCTGTTAGGCTTTGTCATGTGTCGATTCAATCCATGCCTCTTGAACCTTTGATTTTCCAGCATTCCCATAGTGATTAATAGTTCAATCTCAGGCTGACTAATGAGTTTTATCAGGAGCCGCAGGTGATTAATTAGCAACAGCAAAGAGCATGTCACTGCTTTATTCTGGCTAAGCCATTTCTTCCATGCTCTAAATCTTCTCTCTACAAAGAGATAGCTCAGCCCCTGGTGACATTTTTAAACAGCTTTGAGGTTTGTAAGAGTTCCAGCTCTACAGGCTATGGTCAAATCAGCACAAATACATGGGCCTTCGACAGTTAAACTGTGACAGTGAGCGTGGTTATTCAGCATGACATTGATTCATTCCATTCATCTCATAAAGGGAAATGTCTGCTAATCACTGTCAATGTTGTGCTTGCTGATTTCCATGTTTCCATAATCTCTACAACAAAGGTGATAAGTAAAATGTTATCATGACCACTGTCTGAATGGACAATAGCAGAATAAAAGCCAGGTTGACAAACTCCATAATTTTCCGTAAATATGAGATGATGTGAACCACAAGATCTCACCATGTCGATAATCACATTATTATTCTGACAATGTTCTCCTCAGGAGCAAGAAAACAGGAACCATTCTGCCCCTCATGAATGATGTAATAATCTCTCTCAGTAATAAGTAACCTTGGTTTGACCTGGAGTAGTCATGGCCATCTTTGTGCAATTACTGTCATTTTGAAAATGCAAGAACACATTGTGAGGTGTACCATTAACGTTATGTCAGACATCTGTTGTGGGCAAAAGAGCTATGTATGCATGTGCAGGGTGTGTACAGAGGTGGTGTTTGACCTGTAGGTTGTGACCACGTCTTTCACTGCAAGAGAGAGTTGAAAGGTGCGGCCAATGAGAGCAGGGAGGGAAGTGCATTTACATCCACCTGCTTTTTATGCACATAAAAAAAAAGCCTAAAAGGAAAAACCTAAATATCACCAAAACAGTTCTAAAGCTGGTTGAGGTGGAATACAGACTTTATTCTGTGTGTCTCCTTTTTCAGGTTGAACATTGGGAAGAATGACCTGTTGACCTTTTATGATGGAGATGACCTGACAGCTAAAGTTCTGGGTCAGTATGGAGGATCGAAGTCCCGATTTAAGCTCTACACCTCCACCGCAGACATCACCATCCAGTTCCAGTCTGACCCTGCCACCAACGTCTATGGCTACGGCAACGGCTTCATAGTCCACTTCTTTGGTAAGCCATGGAACCAGTGCTCAGAAATAACTCAACCACACAGAGATTTAAACCTTAAGACTCATCATCAAGGAGCTCTGCCATTTTATTTGAAGGCAGATACCTGTTTAGATTAATAAGATAGTTGCTGGATATCAACAGTTGTGCTGAATTTGACTATTTTCATGTCAAGTATTCAGTATTCAGGGACCCTAATGCCTTAAGTCACTGACCATGTAAGGCCTATTTCAATCACGCAAGCGTAAGCAAAAAAGAAGGTCTTGGACACACAGACTGTACAGACATGTTCAAGCACACCTACTATATTGGTTCATGTATGTGCAGCAAAAATGCTGGGTGAAGTGGAATATATATAGTAGATCAGAGAGTGTGGTGATAAATAAATACACTCTCAGCCAATCAAATCTCTGGTATCATTGCTCTATAACAGCTGAGCTAATCACAGTGAAGTATGACAACAATAGTTCAATGAATGGAAGGACACTTCCAAAATCCTAGTTGTCTGGATGAGTATGGAATCAGATTTGTGTCAATATAATCAAACAAAACTTCTTAAATATCAAACAAAAATAGGAATTTAAGAGAGAACAAGCAAGAACAAGAACAAACAAATGTCTTCTCAAAAGTAAAACTTATAACTTATAAAAGCAGACAAATGATTTGTGAAATGGTGTAAACTATTGGCCTTTAACTTTTTTGATAATATGACCTTATGTTTACAGTTCCTCTACAGTACAGTCCTCCCTCACTGATCAGACTTTTGCCCTCACTGTCTCTTTGTAGTTATGCTGCCAGCTCTCTCATTTGCTGCCTGACTTTTTGTTTGCAGTGTATTCCCAGAATGCTGAACTATTATTTTAATGTCTAATATAAATACAGTTTAATATTGTTTTGCTGTATCGGCAACCCAAAGATGCTAATAGAAATGCAGCAATATTAAGGTGAATTCTAAATTGGTACCCAACTACAGAGAAGTTAGAGGTATGCAGAGAAAAGGTAGCAAAGTAGCAGATTGGAGAGGAATGCAATAAAAAGGGATGTTAGGCAAAATGAAAGAGGAAGGTGGGGACCTTTCCATCAATGCAGCACCACCCCAATAGCCAGCACACTGTATCTGATAAGAGTTAATGAATTCAGAGGGGAAGGAAAGGCTGCAGAATACAGATGATCGACAAAGAGGAATAAAGGGAGGGAAAGCTTTTATTAGTCTCTTCATGAATCTCATTGGTGGAATGTAAACACAAAACAGCAACATGGGCAGGTGTCAGAGAATTTTGCTTGTCTAGTGCCCAAGTGCAATTACTTTGGTGTGTTTGTCCAAATTAGACTCCTAAGCAGAGGACCTGAACCTGCTGCCGTGTGCCTTGGAATGAGCAGAGCAAAGCCAACAGGCCTGGCAGCTTACAGTTACCCCACAGGACAGCTCATCTGAGTTGCTGGAAAAATAATGCTCCATGAAGGCTTCCCTTGGTTTCAAGCTCTAATAGAAAAGATATCTTAATAGATCATTTTATGCTCTCTATCCAGGCAGATGCCAATTGGAAAAGCTACCGAAAGAACATTCATGTCTTATTATTATTATTATTATTATTATTATTATTATTATTATTATTAATATAGCATTTGACAGTTGTACACATTAAGGCTTCCATACACTGTGTGATTTTTGGCTGACCCAGACAAAAGTTGACAACCCTGGGAGAAACGTGGTAAAATCTCTGGTAGTTAATCCATAACAGTGATTGTGAGACACATCTACTGACAGCTGAGTTAGAGATTTGGGGACAGTTTCAGAAATTGAGGTCCAAATTCTCAAAATAAAGACACATCTACAAAGCACCAAATGAAACATGGCATGAAATGAAATTGTAAGCACCCTTAGACATGAATACATACATACCACAGTGATGTATATGCTGTATATCTATAGTTAGTGTCATTTTTTAAAATACATTTTAAAGAGAGTGGGCTAGGTCCAAAGCTTTTGCTTTTCTTTGTTTCTTTTTTTCTTTTCTCTTCATTTTTAAAATATGAGAGCAGCACAAAATCTGTAAGATCACTGTTATTGAACTATGTGTAGGGGCCTTTAAGGCCAGGTTATGCTTGAAACGAAGTAGTTCAGACAAAAGTGTGAAGAATGAAAACGAGAGCTTGAAAGAGAAGCTGCAGCCCACCAATTCTGACGTTGGAAAGGTGTCTGTGTGTGTGAGGAGGTTCAGGAGTTGTTCCCGATAAGCACAGAATTTTAAGCATATGCTGGCCAGTTTAGACTAGGCTCTGACCCTTATGTTTGTTTGCTGATGTGTGACGTTAAAATGAGCCCTTTGACATCCGTCACTGTCATTTCATCCTTCATTCTTTCCTAACATTGTAATTGCTGTTTCAGAAACCTTGCCAACTTTTTTTCCAACATTGCCCACTGTTTCCAACATAAAAAAATGATATCTTTTGTTTTTAAAGATTTTAAAGATTGAATATCAGCATCAAATATCAACGTTAAGCAGCTTCAGTCTAACAAGATTAAATAACTACAGTCCAATGATGGACTGAATGAACAATGATTGTGCTGTTGAAACCTTAAACTTAAAGCACGGGTGGTGCCTGAGGAAAGACCATGGGATGATCAAAATCACAAAGGTTCATCTTCTAAGGAACATGAAGGAGCTGATTTGCATGGCAATATGCCTAAGACACAAGAGATATTGTTTTTGTGAAGTTGAGGTTAAGTTTGGCCCTAAAGTGGCTCTAAAAGAGATAGATAGATAGATAGATAGATAGATAGATAGATAGATAGATAGATAGATAGATAGATAGATAGATAGATAGATAGATAGATAGATAGATAGATAGATAGATAGATAGATAGATAGATAGATAGATAGATGTACTTTATTGATCCCGTGAGGGAAATTGTTTTGTTACAGCAGCAGCACAATCAACAATACAATAAGAATAACCATAAATTAAAAGCACAATTTCAGATCTGCAGAATATCAATAAAAAAGGAACAAAAAATACAAAATAAAGAGTATTGCAGATCTACAGAACAAGTCTCTGAATATAATAATAATAATAATAATAATAATAATAATAAGAGGAAATAAAAGAAAATAAGAAAAGAGCAATATGAACAGGTGTGCAAAATGGCAGTGAATAATATATACAATATATGTATGATATAAACAGTATGTACAGATGGTAGTGCAACAGTGTGTTCACCTGTCACACAGAGGTGAGCTGTTGTATGACAGCGGAGCTGAGGAAGGAGGAAAGGCCAGAATGTAATCAAAAATATCAGGAATCATCCAAGACTTCTTGCTATATAGAACAGTGTTGGGCAGACAGAGCCTGACTGATAATATCTTTTATGTAAAAAAAAAAGCTCATATCACTCAAACCTGACATTCATTTCCTAATTTCCTGTCTTCCTCTCTTCCTTACTGTTTCTCTCTGATCAGAAGTAGCTCGTAATGACACCTGCCCCGAGCTTCCAGAGATCTCTAATGGCTGGAAGAGTACATCTCACCCTGAGCTGGTTCAGGGCACCGTGGTGACCTACCAGTGTTATCCCGGTTATCAGGTGGTGGGCGCCGAGCTGCTCATGTGCCAATGGGACCTCACCTGGAGCGGTGACCTACCAAGCTGTGAGAGAGGTGAGTACAAAACCACTGCCACCACTACTGCATTATCCACTTGAGATGGGAAAGATGGTCGATACAAGCTTAGCACCAGAGAGTTTCCACCTCGCTGTTAACACCAACAAGGAAATACATGTAGGAGATAATATTGGTAGATCCTTTCAGATAAATCCAACAAATTTTAATTTAGTTTTAATTTTATCCAAACCTTATTCTTAAGTCTTCTGGGACATGTCAGTTAGGCTTGACATTAACATAGGATTCCAAATTATCTATAAATCATCAAACATGGGGATGGTCATGAGCTCCATCACCTTACAGGTGACTGTCAACTGAGAGTCATCTCAGTCATCCAGGTACTATTCCAGGTAACAATTAAGTGTCATTGTCAATTAATCTGTAAGACTGAGAGACTAAGAGTCTGTAAGAGATTAGTCTGTTTTTTTCTAATTTATCTATGAATTATATAGTCTAGAAAATGCTAGAAAATAGGGCAAAATGTCATTATGATTTCCAAAAGGTGATGTCTTCATATGGCTTGTTTTATCCGTCCAACAGTCCAAAACCCAAAGATATTCAGATAATAGTGATATAAGACAGAGAAATGCAGCAAATCCTCACATTCAAGAAGATGGAACCAGCAAATGACAAATTCCTAGCATTTATCTTGTGGAGCCTACACCTACTAGTGAAGGAGGATATAATTGAAAACGCCTGTTCAGAAAGCACCCAGAGTAAGCTGCCCTGTGAGCCAATTAATTACGTTCTTATCCATTAGGAGGCGTGCCATTTACTGAGAATTCCCTTCCTATCTTTAGAACTAAATAAAGGCTATGTGGATTAGTGACAAAACATGTTAAAATTCATACTGAATAGATTTTTAAACCTGCAATAACTGATCTTTTTGGTGGCAGAAGCAAACACAGCACTGACATATCATCACCTTTTAAGTTGATATGGTGAACTTGTTAGCAAACAGTTGCTCATTTGCACATCCAGCAGTTACAGTGCAATATTATCATTCATCTGGAGTCCACTATTCACTCTCCTTTAGCTCTGTTTTGGGGTTTCTGAAACCTGCTATATAGCTCCATAAAGCTGAGGGGAGCTGCAGTATATTTACCCTTTAAAATTGTCAAAATTATGTTTGTGAATTAAATCCATATAGTCCCCTCAAAACTTCCCTTGGCATGTACATTACAATGCAATGCACAACTACTTACTGCTCACGATAAATAAGATATGAGTGTCTGTTGTATAAAAATACTGAATGAATGTTTTCTATGAGCACTCAGTCTAAAGGTTTGATTTGTAGCTTGGTCACAGAGACTTTCCACCACGGCACATATGCAAAACGATAATTACAATCATTTAGGGCGAGGAGAATAACTGATGGCTTCGCAGAAAGACACTTTTGCATAATAGTTAGCCCTAAAACCAATTTTCAATCGTACAGCAACTATAAGTCTGGTTTTCATTAGGCTATTACGCAGCAGCAAACACACACACACAAAAACAAGCAGTAGCGATGCCTCACTGCCAGTGACCAGCCCCACTGGCAGCAGACGGGGATCTCGGCTCCAGCATGGCTGACTTTCACCCTGTGTTTCTGGCCTAGCTGGCCCATCTCCTGCTGGGCCCAGAACTGCCCTGACTGGATGCTGGGAGAGACGCAACTCATTTCTTAATCCCGCCTCTGTGGGCTCATGTAACCTGGCTCAGACAAACAGAGCTGGACTGGCTGTTATTTTCAGAGACCCCTGATACTCATGATAGAACTGAATTATGGGGCTTTCAATGTTCTGTACTGACTCCCAATGCAAGCAAAGTAGGCAAAGCTTCTGTTATAAATCCAAATCTGCATGTTCTCTACAAATGTTATCTGCAGTTGCTTTATTTCCTCCTCAATGGAAGAAATTCAGCTACAGCAGCACTACACTTTTATTGAAAATAACAAGTGACACTACAAGCTAGTCAGAAGCTATTTCACAGCAAGAAACATCTACTATCAGTAACTTACCTGAAAGGTGTATGTGCGTTGATGTGGCCCATTAAAGCAGCACGGTTAGTTTACAAATGCTCCTTTTCTAATGACTGTGTAAGGGAGAAAAAAAGCCTTGATCAAGGGTCTAAGGGTAGAGGGTGTGCTATGCTTGTGGTTTGGTGCTATATAAATAAAATTGACTTGACACCTAGATGCTGCCCACTATCACTACAGACATATCTGCCAGCCACTGTGCACAGTTGGGGGGTTAAGGGCTTTACTCAACCAGCAACCGTCAACTTTCCAGTCACATGCAGAGGTGCACCGTCAGGAGAGGCCAACCAGGCAAATGTTTGGGGCCCCAAAAAAAGATTTGGGAAAAGGGGCCCCTGATGGCCACTCATATTGGCACATTTTGCAATGACAACTATAAGCCCCCTTAAACTATACAGAAAACCAGGAAGACAGAAAATGTTGGTTGACAATAACCAACCTTCTTTCTTTGTCTGTCCATCCAGTGGTGTCTTGCGCTGACCCTGGAAAGGTGGAGCACAGCAGGCGGGTACTGTCAGGTCCCCATTTCACTGTGGGTTCAACCATCCAGTACATCTGCAACAAGGGCTTTACTCTGTCTGGAAACAGCCTGCTCACCTGCTTCAACCGAGGCTCCTCAGGCCCCAAGTGGAACCAGAAGCTGCCTCGATGCCTGCGTACGTATGAGTTCAAGTATTTCTCAAGGCCTACATAGTTAAACCAGAAAATAAAATTCCACTTAATTTTGACAGGCTACTTACACTCAAGTGACTGTAATGTGTCAACAAAAAGTGTAAATGCCTCAGTATGCTTCAAACAAAGTGCCTGTCTGATCATCTAACAGCGTCTTGGGGGGACGGCTGCTTTCAACTATTTCTTTAACTTCTGTAACAGACAATCTGACAATCCCGTCCACTTTATGAAGTGATTGGGCCAGGTGTGAGGAGGTGTGAAAGGAGTAGGCGGGTTTGTACTTCTCAAGCTCTCTCAAGCTCTCACCCAACTACTTCTGTCACTTTTCATGTGTTTAACTGAGTGCAACACTACAGGAGTGACTGTCTCAAAGTGTGCACTATTTGTACGAATATCTCCAAACGTGTGAAGAAATTGTTCACTCTTTATATCATTAAGGCCACACAAAGACACTGAGAAACACTGCTTTTGTACACTTCTCACTACTATAAGATAATATGTTGTGTGCACAAGATAAAAAACTATTATCTTTTGGGACTTTGAGGGCTCCATAGACTAAAGGTTAAAAGCTGTTTTACAGCCAAAAGTAAGGCCAACATTTGAATCTGAATGTGTAACTTCAGTGTCACACAGTGTGGAAAATTTGATTGCCACCCGATTGGAATTTTATCACTCAAAATTCAGAAGGGGCCTGCTACACCTATTAGTAGGTTCAGAAGGCTGTTATCATCTATTAACATGATTGATCACTTATGTCACACCCCCTCGGCGTCTCATACAGACGCACTTAGGTTCAGGCAACACAACTACTTGGTTAGGTTTAGGAAAAGATCACGTTTTGGGTTAAAATAAGTACGTTACGTGACGTAAGTCTGCATTGGCTCACTGAAATGAATGGGTGATAACAGCCTCCTGAACCTACTAGTAGGTTTAGTAGACCCCTATTAGCCCATATATTCAGGACAGTTTGCCACCTTGGAATTATAAGGTTCCATCTGCGTTCTGAGCGGTTTTGAGATATTAAGCTTCAAAGTTTTTGCATTCCCAAAAGCAAAAATGATATGTGGAACAAGTCTCTTTCATACATGACAATGACAGACACCCTAAATGTATTCTAAATGTACAATATCAAAACCCTATCAAATTTGTAAATATGTTTTGTGGAACAGGTGAATGCAGATGGAACCTTCTAATCCTAAGAACAGCAACACAAACAGTTTACTCTAGTACTTTGTTTTATAACATAAAATTAGTGTTGTAACAGAGTGTCTACATGTATGAGAATATTAAATTTAACGCTTTCTATTACATTTTTATGACATTTCTTGTTTTAGGACAAATCATCTTTTTCATATTCAAAAAAGCATTGCAGGTTAAGTATAAAGGTCAGTGCTAAATATTTTGTCCAGTGCATATTTTTTTCACAGGGTGATATACAACCACAGGCTTTGGAATTATTTCTGAACACCATTTTACAATCTCTGAATCTTATTTATCCTTCTTTGAGGCCATAGATGAACCCTTTCCCTTTTGGATACTCCACGACGTTTTGAGTAACATCCTCTCGACAAACTTCACCTTTCTACCCTTTTGATTTTGGGTATGCTTAACATCGTACCCTCTAGGGGCCACCAGAGGGTCTTTAGACTTTTGTTCTGGTTCTGGTATTAATATATCACACAGTGTTTCTCCCTTAAAGAGCTACTAACATTAAAAGAAGTTAATTAGCCTGGTTTTGAATTAAGGGTTTTAGTGTCCCACGATGGCCTAAATCTAGTACACAAATCCTATTATCTTGTCTACATCTTCATACATGTATGAAAAAACTGCTCAAAGTTTTATAATTTTACTAGACATGTTTGTGACATATCAGGTAAGGCTTCTGTAATTATTTTTTTTATTTAATTAGTAATAGTGATGGGAAAGTTTTCAGTCTTTATGTGATTTTAATGTAATCATCATCACCAACACCAGCTGACCTCATGCCTTGACCTTCTGCCTCTCCTTTGTTTCTGATAAAGCTGGCAAGCTCAAAGTGCATCAGCCTGATTAAAATATAATTTCCTCTTCAAACAGCCTTGAAGGTATTAACCTCATTTGCATGAACGCCTCATACTCTGCCTCACCTACTTTCTAGGTGGAGACATATTGTGTGATGGCACTGACTAATAATTAATTTAACTGAAGAATTTAACGGAAATTACTTTGGAGAAGACAAGCCAGGTCATTGTTATGCATGAGATGGCGATCATGAGCAAAAGACAATTATTATGTCAAAAAAAACTGTACTTCCAAAAGTTCTCTTCGGGTCCAGGACTGAACGATGTGTCATGATGTCAAAGTGGAACTGTCTCTCAGATATCACAGACATATTTTCATTCCTAATGCAATTTTCTTTCACACTACTCACTTTGGGTTCTTGGAAGACTCAAGTACAGATGGCATAATTTCATTTTCTTCCAGGCTGATCACTGTTGCAGTTGGGGGCCCATTTGTGACTGGCACGATCAAATTTAATGACAATGCTTCATAGTAAGTTTTGGTGATTTTGCAGGTCAAATACTTCTAAGTGTCTTGGTTAAAACTGCTAAATGTGGTTGTTAGCTAGTTTTTAAGGCCTCCAGTTTATAAAAAGCCATTGTTTCAACAGCATTTTAATGACTATATTTCAACATGTAGTTAGAACCTGCTACCTTGCTAGTATAGTCAGTTTTAACCTAGACGTCTAGCTGTATTTTGACCTGCAAATCAGCAAAGCTGACTTCAGGTTCAGGACTGATGGTTTTAAAGGCCTCAGTGTGCTCTGAACAAAGTGCTTGTCAGATTGTCTAACAGTATCTGAAACCCCCTTTCAGATGGCACATGTCTTTGTCTTTGTGTGGCCTACCACTGATATCATTCGTGCACACATTTTATTAAGATATTTTACTAAGGAGTTTTTCACCTGTTTACAACGGGTGATATACACAGTGTTTGAAATGATTACAGCATTACTGCATACAACATCATTTCACAAGCTCCAACTGTTATTGACATTTCTTGTGTAGAAGTGGACATTTTTTAGCTTGATGATGATGCTATTAGAAAGATGGAAAGATATGACTCCATCTCGGCAGATCATGAATATCCATACTTCATTTGATGGCAATCTGGACAGTAGTACCATCCTCCACTGGCCCCACTGATAGAAAAAATAAATATTAATAGAACATTATCATATCTGACAAAACATCATCTGTAATGGATCATGTTTCCTGCACAGTCTGAACTGTTTCTCCCATCTGAACTCCAGCTGAGAGCTTCGAGCCCTGCAATCACCCAGGAACCCCCACCTATGGGATCCCCAGCTCCAACAAGCTCCATTTCCAGGCTGGAGAGACCCTCCACTACTCCTGCCTGACCGGCCACCAGCTGCTGGGTGAGCCTGCTCTCCACTGTGTCCCGGGACACCCATCCCAGTGGAGTGGGCTGCCACCTGTCTGCAAAGGTAAGGAACTGCAGCCTGATGTCTTGTCCATATTATCAGGTGAACTTCAGTTATACAGTGTCCAAGGGTCCTTAAAAGTCTGCTTTTTAAAATACATGATCTAATTTAAGACCATGAAAAATACAACAATCTATGAAATCATCCTAAATAACTATATTAGTTAATACACATAAATGTGCCAAAATATTGTTGAATAATTCAATACTTTTTTTATATCTCATCTCTATATATAAATATAATATTTTGATCTTTAAAAGCAATTAACTGAATACCTAATTGTGAAATTTAACCACTACTGAATACTTAATGTTGAAATTCAAATACCATTAAATTGTTTGCATTAAGATCAAACTTAAAATTACCTTCTTAAAAAGAGGTCACTTGAAACCACACAAATCAAGATAGATGGTTTCCAAAGTAAAATATATTGTAAAATCAGCACTATTTAAATGTCCTCATTGAGATTTTAGTAGTGGTTAAATTTTACAATTATAGATATTTACTTGCTTATAAGATTAAAATCATTATGGCCTTTCTTTGCTTCCATACCATCAACTACATAGTCTTGAATTCGACCAGATAAGGTCGATAACCTGCTAGAGGGCCTCGGGCTCTGGGGTTCTGGGACTCTGGGGCAGTTGCCTGCTTTGGCCTTGGCTGAATGCGTTCAGAATGAACATTTCATCTTGGTCGGTGTCGGCAGTGTCTCGGCTGTCTCCTTGGTCTGCCAGTTGCACTCAGACTGTTGATGCACACCAGTGCACTTTTTTTGGTGTCAACTTTTTACAACAGACTATTTATTGTATTTTATTTTTTATTTTTATAAAGGGCCGTACTCTCAGGGCTGCCAGTATTAACTGTTGCAGTGGCCACTGGCCTAACACAAAAGACACAAGTCAGACCAGTTCTCTTTGTTTCCTTATACTTCCTGGCAGCTTCCATGTTTATTATTATTATTTGTACCTGATATCAAGCTAATTCTTTGATTGTAAAATACATGGATGTTGCCGATCTTTGTAATTCTTGCAATAAGCAGAAAGAAATGATTCCTCATCCTTTTTCACTGTGATGTACTATTTGGCAAGAGTTTGCAACCCATATTTCTTAGTTTCATTGAGTCTAATTAGTCAAGAATAATTCTTTTTAGTACATTTTTATATTTTGATGGCTAAATTCTATATTCACAATGTTACATCCTATAAATCCCTGCCTAGTTTTCTGCCTTTTGTTTCAGAAATCCAAGATCTCTCTCTTGCACTCTTTAAGCCACGTAAAGAACGACAAAGTTCACCAAAACTGTCTTGATAAACACAATTAACTTTTATATATATATACTTCTGTGTATATTTACATTTATTTTTTATACATATATTTGTTTTTTTTGATATTACCTTTTTAACTTTATTTCTCTTAGGTTGTATGACTACGTTCTTTTGTTGTAATTTCCTTGTTTATTACTTGAGTAATACTGTCAATATTGTACCTCAACATGTGCTGGAAAGATGAAATTAAAACAATATTAATCACACCTGGAAAAGTTTAAAATAAAATAAAGAACATTATCTGTTAAGTTCATATATAGCATTAGTGAAAACATTTAGCTGGAAAAATGCCATCATACAAAAGACATTGCATTCTGCTGTCGGCGATTCATGGATCAGACGTTTTTGGCTCATTTAGACAGTCACATGATCCCTTAAATTGTCTTCATTATTTAGTGCCTCCGCCAGAAGACTTTAACAATTTGAAACGAGCATGTTTCAAAAAAGCAGGACAAACACGTTTTTTTTTGTCCTGACTCTTTGAAGAAGGTTGTTCCAGTCTAGCGGCTGAAATAACAAAAGAGTGGCCTTTAGTTTGAGCCTGCCCTGCGCCCTGATCAAAGCACCTAAGGGAGACAGGGTGCTGTAAGGACACATTAGACAAACAATCAGACTGGAGAAGATACCTGCAAGGGCAGTAGTGAAGATGTGTGTTTGTAATGTGCTTTTAGCAGAGATTTCTCTGAGGATTCACAGCCCAACTGCTGTACACCCCCAAAGTAGTGACATTTACTTAGGACGTTATATTCATGCCTAATTCCTGAGCGCATGGTGGAACATTTTGAGATCAAAAAGATTTTGTTTAAGCATATAAATTATATTTTGTAGATAAATTATAATCATGCAAATCAATATTTAATTTGAGCAAAGAAAGATCTATTTTGTCCTCAATGCATTTATTTAGGTATTTCTACATAAGTGCACAATGAGTACCCCTTTCACTCAGTTTTGCTAATTTACCTTCTCAATGTCCCTGCTATGTGCTGTAGTTTGTTGAAATTGTATCAGTGCAAGCAGGACAGACTGAATAAGTTAGAATAAATTGAGCCAGTAAATGTTTTTAACTGAGCTGTTTACTTACTTTCTTTTTTATGTTTTGTTTTAATTCATTAAGCCCTTTCCCCATGTTTAACATTGCTACTGTATTCTCCTCAGCCCACCCAGCGGAATATGATGAGCACAGTTTAGATGGTAAGTTAGGCTAAGAAGTTAATTTTACCTGCACACCATGAGTCTGCATGAGCATAGAAGATTTTAAGGGATATTTGTGCTAACAATATTTCCTGTTTTGCTGCTGAAAGAAAACCTCCACCTCCTTAAGGGTTTCAGCAATTACAAAGAACAACCTCACTTTATTTTGTCCATTTAAAGTTAGCTGATTGGTTTCTAATGAGTTATGAAATATGATAAGTACACACATTAAATGTCCTCTTTCTTTCTCCAACAGTGTCTACTGCAGACCTAAGAATGGAGGGGGCCCAAGTAGCATTTGCTGTCTTCATCCCCGTAATCCTCCTCCTCATCCTCATCATTGGGATCTACCTCTACTTCTCAAAGTAGGTTTGAGTGACCAGTGAAGAAGGGGGAAAAAATCACTGATATAACATGATAAATAATGACTTTATCATCTGTCTCATTGAAGCTTACTGCCCAGTATTTCTTGGATAGAAATATTCCTCTGGGGACATATTTTATAGTTCTCTTTGTAATACAGTTCAATTAGAAGCTAACTCAGAGTTAGTTATTCAAACTGTCAAATAATCATGAAAAAGTTAGCATAATAGACAATAATACAAGAAAAACAATAATTATATGTATGGCAATAAAATCAATATGAGATACATATAAATGTGAATATTTCTAAGAGGCATGCCATAAATACACTGCACCCCACTCTAAATTAGCTGGTGAACATAGTGGAGCATTTAGCTGATAAAGAGCCAGATGTTTTTCTCAGGGGTTGGTGGAGACCACAAACAGAACTAAAAGGAGAGTGAAGATTGGACAGGTGCACAGAAGCATGACTCCAAATGAAAGCTAAAGATACTTCTAATGATACTGTGTGAGCTACAGTAAATAGGCAACTTTAAGAGGCTATAATAGCTCGTGTCCGTTGTCACCAAGCTAAGATTTGTGGTAGAACACGCCTCTGGCACTGGTTGTTCTTCAGAGTTGATTGGCTTAGATTTTTTGGTAAATCCAAAATTAGCGAGTAACCTTCCTTGTTTTCTTTTTGACATATCTGTATGCTGACTAAAAAACAGAGAAATGAATGATCTGTCCAAGCTGGGCTTGACACTGATCAAAAAGTGAGCGCTATTAACCGGGCTTACAGCAGCGAAAACATTGGCTGCGCTGGAAGCCACCCCACTCCCTCTCTTTTCGAATGTGGGTTCTAATGTACCTAGATATCGTGTACTTGGACATTTGATACGCTGTCAAACACCCACAGGTTTTGATACATGTTTTCAAGTTAGCTAGTTCTGAATTGTCAATTCAGATAATAATGAGGTCTGACCCTTCATTATACCAACCACCTCCACAACACCTCCATCACCGCTGGACCTACACCTCTCCTTATTAGCACTGTCAGTGTTGTACAAGCTGGACTGTCAGCACAGGATCATGATGATAAAGTCATGTTGAAAAGTTGCATGAATTCTGTTATGTCCATACTACAAATCAGATCATGTATATCAGCCACACTTTTTTTTCAGCTGACACTGAATTTCCGTCAAATGTAAGAGAAAACATTGGATTTGAGCCACGTCAGCACATTGCCATTTCAACATAGTAGATAGGAATTTGTTTTGGTGAGCTCACATGAAATAAAACAAAAGCAACAAGAACCCCACCTCACATACAGTGACCACCTTGGGACATAAATTAAGTAATAAGTAATAACTAAGTAATAACTTGCATTCCCATGGGGATGCTATCAGTACCACAGCCAGCTATGATGTACACCAATGTATACATACCCTTTACAGTGCCTTACAGACAGGAGTAATAGCAGCACAAGAGTTAAAGGCACGAACAGCCTCTGGGTAGGTGCTGTTGCAGAACCTGGCTGTTCTGGTTCTAATACTTTTCAGTCTTTTAAACGGAGGGAGAAAGTTAAAAAGGTGGTTAGCAGGGTGAGAGCAGTCATAAGGAATATTGTGTCCTTTTATCCGTAGTCTAATGGTGTAGATTTCAGCAAGGGGTGGTAGCTCCTGGCCTGTGATTTTTGATGCAGTGCGGACCATTTCGTCCAGACATTTCCTGTCTTGTGCTGAGGTGTTTCCATACCACACACTTATTCCAAAGGTGAGGACGTGCTCGATCCCAGCATGATGAAATTGCATCATACCTTAAATTGACTCATTAAAGGCAGGCTTTTAAAGTATTCAATAATAGACACCACATTTAACTGAATGTCTCCAGCATCGTGCATGGTGTCTTTTAGTAACAACATTCTTTTCTGATCTCTTAGACAAAAGAGGGGGCTTGGACAACTTCTGTCTGATCAGGATGAAATCAAAGAGAGGCAAATGCAACTATATTTGGCCGAGAAGACCAGCTGCATTTTAAATATAGCTGCCACAGGATTAGGTTCAAGGATTTCAGCGCACAATGACGAAAAAGAGCAGGCCAATGTGTGACACAAACAGAACATACTGTATGACTCAGAGACATGAAAAGAGTTCAAAACGTATAGTCTACTAATTATTTGTCCTCTTGTATTGAAGAGTTGTATTCACTACAGGAATGTTGCTGCCAGGGTGATAATGACTGCCTACATAGTATTGTAAAACCTACATTTTCTCTTCTTTTTCATGACTGTATTCTCTGGGTGCTCAGGGTTCAGAGGAAGCCACTACAGCTCTCCCTGTCCTCCAACTTACCATATGAAAACATCACTGGGGAATCTACGTTTGACAGCTCCGTCCATGAGACAACAGTGAGTCAACATATGTCAGACTGTGAAATGGTTGGCATACGATTGCATATGCGTGTTTGGGTGCAGGGTCTTCTGTCTGCTGCATTATTCTGCAGATGATCATCTCTGTTTTCCCATGTATACCCCTTTGCTTCTCTCTCCCAAGCACAACATCGCTGGACCCTTGGTTTGCTTTTTAGTAGTGGAATTTCTCCAAATTGTTCACTGGACACAGTAATGACATATGGCTTTTATAGACACATCTATGCACATTTGAGCAAAATGCAACCACCTCAGAAGGTATGGAATATTATATCATTCTAAAACACGCAGTAAACCTGTCAAAAGTCTGTAAGCATGCGTGTGCACATGCACGTAAGTATTTTTTGTGAAAATGAGTTTGCAAGCCTGTGTCTGAATGCGCAGACTTGCAAAACGAAGTTTGCAGACAAAACAAAATGTACAAGTCTACAAAACTATACTTACAGATACAAACATAAATGTACAAGTTTGCAAAACTACAGTTACAGATACAAACCCCTGTTTTCAAGTATACCTTTTTGAATAATATAATATTCCATAAGAAGGTGGCTTTTTGCTACCCACTATCAAATCAGCTGAAGTGAAAACAAATCTCTACAAATTGACCTAGACTAATTCACACATATAAAAAATATATAACATATAAAATACAAAATAAGATTGCATATTTGCTCTCTTCAGTTCAATATTTAATAGAGGTGCTCTTGGCAGCATGTGCAGCTTTGCACATTGGGACACAATAGGCACTGTAAGTTGTCAGACTGAGGGTTTCCCCTCAAACCTTTTCAGGTCAAGAGCAGAAAACACGATATTTGGCTGATAAGCTGCATAAAGCGTACATTCCTCTAAGTAACCATTGGAATATTAGCAGCAGTTTTGTATCTATAATTAAGAACTAGGAATGTCTTTAACTAGACATTAACTAGCAACTTGGACTATATACTGTATACAGTTTAATCATTAATACGATACATCAGTGCCCTGAGATAACATCATTCCAACTGATGACATTCCTTCTTTGTGTTGAGTTATTCTTTTTCTTCTTCTTCCATGCTGGCAATCCTGAAGAACAATGATGTGAGTTAGTCATGAGAAACAGTACACATTAAAAGGCATTGCATAAACTGCAAGTTAAAGTGTCATGGACTTAAAGGATAAGCCTGCAGATACTCTTATCTTGTGGTTTTCTTATGGTCAACTAATCTCATGTGCAGACCCAAACCAACAGTGAATGTATCTACTAAGTACTGTGTGTGTATCACAGCCTGATATATCACTGAGCCTCACTGTTGCACTGGGTGACATGTTCCTTCATTACCATGAACACACACAATGTAGTTTATTCCCACTCAATCCCACATACACCGTCCTGCTGCTCTAAATACTCACTAGAGCACAAAATGTGGATTCATCCGCAGCTCAAAAGAGACCCCAAGAAATGCACTATTTCCTCCTGTTTGAGTAACGTTTGTTAAAAACTAAAGTGAAAATACTGAGGCCTATCAAATAAATCTAACTATATTTCTGTGCCTTTGTTAAATGTTTACATCTTCAGTAGGAGCCAATGGGTTTAGGGCTGAAAATTAGGTTGGGGAAGTCAGAAAGTATGGAGAAATGGACTTACACATTGTTGGCTTTGGTCTTTTCGTGGGAATATCCATTTTCATTAGCCATGTAAACAGCTTAGTTTTTCAGAATAAGGGAAAAACACAAATATATTGTGCTATTAACATAGTCACTGTTTCCAACATGGTTCAACAAGCCTGTTAATGAGAGTGACTCTCCCTTGCAAAATGAGGAATAGCTCAGTTTCACTAGAATTGAATTCACTAGAATGTAAATTGGGTTTGGTTTTGTGATGGTCATCTATTTTGGGGTTAGAGAAAATGTTGGACAAGCCTTGCTGTATAAGTTGCCCTCCCTGTGATCTCATGTTTCTATTCTCTTCACAGGAAACAAGAGAATACGAGGTTTCGATCTGAAGACGCCAGTGTGTGTGTTTCAGTATGGACAAATAATAAGCCTGCTGGCCTTTTCAACGTCTGTCACACTCACACCTTTGGTGACTCCCTTTGACACCTCCACCCTGTTCTCTGTACACTGAATATGAGCCTCCCTTTATTTACCCAAGAGAGGACACCACTCCACCCCTGGGAAGGCTGGGCCACCGGATTATTTTTCTAGCTCTTCAACAGTAATGGTCCAGCAGCAGCAGTTTGTACAGTTTTTAATCCTGTGCTCACATCCTGAGGACTTTCAGTGCAAAGTACCATCTCAGAAAGCAGAGGGAATCAATGCGAAGCTAGTGCCATTAAGTGCATATAACCACAGATGTTACGTCTTGTTATGTACATTATACACTATATGTCTCCTGCCACCATTTAAAGAACAATGTTTATGGATTCATGGGATGTCTATTAAGAGTAAGATCTTACAATTGAACGTCACAGAGTATGACCAAAAATGTTGCTCTTTGAACTGAGATAAGAAATTAGAATGTGCCTTAAATAAAAGGCCCTTGAAGAAATATCTTTCTTTCTGAGAGTGAGATGAGAAGATTGATATCATTCTCAGCTCTGTGTTAGATACACAGCTGGACATGGTTAGCCTAGCTTAGCATAAATATTGGAAGCAGGGGGGAAACAGCTAGCCTGGCGCTGTCCCCCACCTCCCAACACCTCTAAAGGTGGTTCAAAAAACATGTTGTATCTTGTTTGTACTCAAGTGGAAAAATGTAAACAAAGTGTGGTTTTAGGGATGCAACGATTTCTTGACAAACAGTAGTTTATCCATTCGAACACAGTGTCAATGAGGGTGACATTTGCCTGGATGCTTCATAGTGATTTGCTGAGAAACTGACAAAGTAATACGGTGGTGGAACAGGACGTTTAGCCTTTACCAGGTGTGGAAATTATCTGAAGAAGATGATCATTATTGTACTTTCTTCATTTGCTTTCAGAATTATAGATACAAACAGAAATGAAGCGCTGCTTGGAGCAAAGTCATGTAAACTGCATGACAACAAACAGGCTACTTGTTAGCTTGATAGCACTGGCAGGTTCACAACAACGAGTAAGAGGTGGCAAAGGCAATGCTGCACGATTTAGAAGTAGACTTTTTTTCTCATTTTGAACAGAGCCAGGCTAACCGTTTCCCCCTGCTTCCAGTGTTTATGCTAAGCTAGGCTAACCACGTCCTGACTCCAGTCCTGTACTTAACACACAGATGTGAAATTGGTGTAAATCTTCCCAGCTCACTCTCAGAAAGAAAGCAAATAAGCATATTTCCCAGAATGTTGAGCCGTTCCTTTAAAAGCAGTGTTAACATATAAATTATGATTATATATATATATTATCAATAAACTTTTCCATAAACCACGTCAAATTCCCATGGGGGTCATCAGAGTTTCAATTTATATTTCAGAATGACAATACGGATTTCATATGTTCATATGTAACATGCAGAATTAAAGACAAAGATATTTTGATTTCTTCTTGGTTTATCAGCATCAGTTTAGCATTACAATTTGAGTTTAACACTTTTAGCGACAACCCATGCGTTAAACTTTTCTGTGAAGCAAAAGGAAAATGCACACCGAGGTAAACTGTTCATATTGCCATTGCCTGTTTGGAGATTGCGTCTAAAGTCAGATCCTTGCTGTCGTTCAAACATACAACCCCAATTCCAAAAAAGTTGGGACACTGTGTAAAATTTAATTAAAACAGAATGCAATGAATTGCACATCCTTTTCGACCTATATTCAATTGAATACAGTACAAAGACAAGATATTTAATGTTCAAACTGATCAACTTTATTGTTTTTTTGTAAATATACACTCATTCTGAATTTGATGCCTGCAACACGTTCCAAAAAAGTTGGGACAGGGGCATGTTTACCACTGTGTTACATCACCTTTCCCTTTAACAACACTCAGTAAGCGTTTGGGAACTGAGGTCACTAATTGTTCAAGTTTTGAAAGTGAAATTCTTTCCCATTCTTGCTTGATATATGACTTCAGTTGCTCAGCAGTCCAGGGTCTCTGTTGTATTTTGCGCTTCATAATGCACCACGCATTTTCAAAGGGAGACAGGTCTGGACTGCAGGCAGGCCAGTCTAGTACCTGTACTCTTTTACTACGAAGCCACGCTGTTGTTACACGTGCAGAATGTGGCTTGGTATTGTCCTGTGAAATAAGCAGGGACGTCCCTGAAAAAGACGTCGTCTGGATGACGGCATATGTTTCTCCAAAACCTGTATGTACCTTTCAGCATTAATGGTGCCTTCACAGATGTGCAAGTTACCCATGCCATAGGCACTAACATACCCCCATACCAACACAGATGCTGGCTTTTGAACTTTGCGCTGGTAACAATCTGGATGTTCCTTTTCCTGTTTAGCCTGTTTTTCCTGTTTAGGACACAACGTCCATGGTTTCCAAAAAAAATTTGAAATGTGGACTTGTCAGACCACAGCACACTTTTCCACTTTGCGTCAGTCCATCTCAGATGAGCTCGGGTCCAGAGGAGTCAGCAGCGTTTCTGGATGTTGTTGATATATGGCTTTCGCTTTGCATGGTAGAGTCTTAACTTGCATTTGTAGATGCAGCGACGAACTGTGTTTACTGACAATGGTTTTCCGAAGTGTTCCTGAGCCCATGTAGTAATATCCATTACAGAATCATGTCGGTTTTTAATGCAGTGCCGCCTGAGGGATCGAAGGTCACAGGCATTCAATACTGGTTTTCGGCCTTTCCCCTTACACGCAGAGATTTCTCCAGATTCTCTGAATCTTTTAATGATATTATGGACTGTAGATGGTTGTTCTTAAACTGTTGGACTATTTGCCCATGCAGTTTTTCATTTCAATCATGATACTATCACCTGTTACCAATTCACCTGTTTACCTGTGGAATGTTCCAAACAGGTGTTTTTTGAGCATTCCACAACTTTACCAGTCTTTTGTTGCCCCTGTCCCAACTTTTTTGAAAGGTGTTGCTGGCATCAAATTCAGAATAAGCATTTATTTACAAAAATCAATAAAGTTGATAAGGTGAAACATTATATTGTCTTTATACTGTTTTCAATTGAATATATGTCAAAAAGGATTAGCAAATTATGGCATTCTGTTTTTATTTACGTTTTACGCAACATCCCAACTTTTTTGGAATCGGGGTTGTACAGTATATATTGTCCTATGATAATATGTACCCATGCAAGCTGGTGTGACGGCAATGATGATAATTAACCTATTTTTGATTCATTGTACATAAAGTACTGAGTAAGCTACTTCACAAACATCTTCAATAAAGGTTATTGTTCAGAAAAAGGGTCTTTTTTCCATTCCATTTGATGATTCACTGGTCTTCTTGCTTGCATTGTAGCTGAGTGAATGGTGTGTGTCCACTTGATTGTGTGAGGCTATTTGTATTGCAGAAATTACAATTTGTTATGCTCATATAGAACCAGTGACATAAGTGATCTATTGAATAAATTATTGGAATTTTTGTTTGTAAGACACCATTTAAATTAACAGAATGGCTTGATACTGAATGTGACTGCAGTTGAATTTAACTTTTAACTATGATGTCACATTTGGTGTTCTTGATTGAAATTGTTTTCTAAGCTCAGATTCCTATAATAATAACAATAATTATAATCATTTCTAATTTGTAATTGTTGGGATACTTACACACTTTACATGACACAAAACTAGGTAAAAAAAATTAAAACTAAAATAGTAGATTAGAGCAAAACCCTGATTTGGTTCATGCTCAGTTTGAAATTTACTAAGACTTCTATTTTGGTTTTGGCTGATTTGATTCTGAGCACCTCACCAAACATTTTTGGTTTACAGGCGCTAATAGAACATGTGGCTGTCAAAGTCTTATGTTTGTCACAGTTATGAACAGTTGGAAATCTAACAACACCATCCCTCTTGCCCTCTTTCCACCAAATGAGCTCTGGTTCTTGAACCAGTTCTGTTCAGGATTCTTCAAACCTTGGTGCTATCTAGCGAACCAGCCTGCGTTTCAACCAGTTTTGAGCAGAACCATTGTAATCAAGGATGTGTCATCAATGGAGGGCATTGCACAATGCACAACGGAAGTAAACGGTAGGAGCAAGATGGCGGATGGCGTTGATTACCTGCGAGCTTTTGTTCTGTTATTACAGATATTTGTTTTGATCCATTTATCCAATGATATTAATACTATTACCACAGTAGACCATAGACCACTGTTGCCTTCTCCATCCTCTTTCCAACCTGTACAATATGACACGTCCACTGAAGACGTCACAGTTCGTACTTCAGGTCAAGGAAAACCTGCTAGCTTTTGGATCCAGCTGGGAACCAACTTTCTGGGTTCTGAACCAATTTATTTTTGGTCGAAATGCTCTGAACGGTACAAAAATAGGTGCATGAACCCGAATGGAACGTGTTCCATGTTGGTGGAAAAGGGGTATTAGAAGGTTCTTCCATCACGTTTTGCACTTTTGAGGCTTTGCCTATGCCTCCTAAATGTTGACCTGCAGATTGATAACCACTCAATTTCATTTAATTTCATTCATTTAACTTTCTAACTTAATAATTATGTTTTTAACAAAAATATATGTTGAGTGAAATTTCATACATGGATGACTGCCAGTGGGCTGACACCCTCTGCTTAGCTAACCACAATGAACATGTGCACTGTGACGTACCCATATTCATCCAACAGCAGAGCATTATCTTCCTTGTGCTGTAAAAGTTTTATATTGTCTGAAAATGTGAACTTAACAGAGCAGACAAATATTTTAAACCTACATGCCCCCTTTTATTAATATTGAGTCCAGCAATTAATTTCCCACTATAATGCCATATTTTTCTCTCTCTTTAGTTTAAAGTTTAAGTACAAAAATGACATGGCATCTTCACTGGTGTGATTTTCATTCATCATTGTCTATGATGTCACAGACTCCCATTGTTCCCAAAAGAAAGAACATCAGTAAGCAGAAACATCCCATGGCATTAATTAAAGTAATTTATCATTTTTACTTGTACTTTTCTTTATAACACTCCAATAATTGCAGTCATACTAAAAGTAATCCCTTTTTGCTAGAATTGAATGTGAAGTGATCTCTGCCTTCCATTGCACTAAGTTTCATTGGACCTCCTCTGTGCCTCCAGAAAATAAATCAGTAACAGTGTGCAGTAATGAAGAAGTGAAAATAGTCCCATTAAATGTGATAATTAGCTGTGTAATGAAGTCATGACATGAAGAAACTGCAATGCATCTGCTGTTCAACATGATGTATTATGTTTGTCAAGGCAGCAGTATGTCTCTGAGCAAGCTTTATTGGATTTTTGAAAACAGTGGAAGCCTGAGAGTAGAGGCATGTAAACCTGCAGCAGAACACACAACGTCTGTCCTTATAACTGGGGTTTTTAACATGAATTATCCTAGAAATCTGAGTGTTGATGTGTACGTAAACGACTTCAATGCTTGGGAGCACTGCCCATGGTTGGGAGCACAGGAGGAGGAGATAGCATCAACCTAGCCTGGTTCCAGACCTCTGAATTAGTGCCCACATCTCTGATTTTTGGCATCTCTGCAACATCTAACCATAAGCTAACATTAACCTAAATGAAGTCTGTCTCCAACCACGGAGGGCAGCATTAGAGGAAACTCAACTATTGATCCAGACAAGATGCCTTCTTAACATTTGCAGATGTTTTTGCATATTTTGAGTTTTGACTGAAAATGTACAGTGGATGATGAAAAGAGCAGGCAGCCAACATGCTAAAATGAAATGACAATGGATCCACCATTGGCAAGGAATGGCATGGAGTAATGCTAACGTGAGAAAGGCTAAAATAAACTGACACCAGCACAGCACATGACTGTGTGTTTACTTTGGTTGTGAATTTTTTTATGTGTTGTGTGGAGTGTTTGGGGGGGCATTTTCACATCTGGCCTACTGTGCCACCTAATGTAGTCTAGAGCCAGCACTGGACCTAACCTACTGGATGTGGGCAAAAAAGGTAGAATACTAAAAACTATTACTTACTTATAAGTAAATAATACAGGTGTGTTTACACCATTTGTAGTAGAAACATAAACTGTGATCTCTTAATAGTTCATGGCTGAATTCACTTTTAGGATGGGGGGATGCAAGTGTGTCAATCATTAATCATTAAATTCTGGTGTCAAAATGTCATCTTGCATGAGCCATACACTTCATCAACTATTCACGCCATTATGTTTTTTGTGGTGTCCCACGTAGACAGCTTTGCCCTAATGAAGAAGGCAAAGCCTGTATGTCACAATTGTGTATTTTTACCATGTTTTGAGTATGTATTGCATTAATGCTGGACAAAATGACTCAATGTTTCAAATGCCAATATGCTCATGCGGTTGACATTGTGGGCCTCTTAAGACACTTGATTTAAACCAAGACTAATTGATTTTTCATCAGATATGTTGGCAGCAGCAGGTTAAGAAGGGGTCATCTGTGCCAGCAACTAATGTTTTGCTTTAATCAACAGGAAAGTCCAGACCATGCTAACCTGGGTCTGTGGTCAGTAGGGCCAATAACAAGCTTAGTGTCCACATTCACAAATCCTCCTTAAACTAAAAGAGTGTTCAAGTGTCCAAGAACTTGTGAGCATTGAAAATTCCAGTTTTAAATTCAACAAACTGTAACCCTTGACTCAGTGAAGTTCTGACCTGCTGTGTGGGGCTCAATTGGACATAGGTTTGTGAAGGCTAATAACACTTATCTGTATTCAAATAAATTAAAGCCAACATCTTATATCTGAATGTGGCCATTTTTATGTTTCCATGTACACATTTACCTGAGCAAACTTGCCTGAGGTGATCATAAAACTACAAAATTCAATGATGAGAATCTATTTGGCCAACTACTCAAACACAACAGATCGCTGCCTCCCTCTGCTGGCAAGGGCTACAAATTACCCATCATCCCTGAGTAAGGGATGTGGCTTAAGCATCATTTTATACAACCTAGCATAAAATTTGTTCTTTTTCCTTAGTCTCCAGGATTATAACTATTATTTATTATCTATTATTTATTTCTGTCTATACTGTGTATAGGACTATTTTTCTATTTATTTTTATTGTATTTCTATATATGACACTTTTGCTGGCTGCTGCAACGCTAAAAATTTCCCCGCTGTGGGACAATAAAGGCTTATCTTATCTTATCTTATCTTATCTTATCTTATCTGGAATAGTTTTTGATGCACTCCACCAGACATTGGGTGTTTGTATTCTGATTAGAAGACTCAAACTGTTGAATGTCATTTTAATGTTTATCATAATCTTATCATCTCTCTGTTATCTCTTATCATCTTGCATGTTCTGACAAATGTTTTGTTACTTTTTGCCCCAATTTCTAAAAAACGTATGTATAATATATACAGAACTGTTACAAGGTGATATCTTGTGATAGCCCCTGGTGCTACTGGTTCAGCAGTGTTCTTGCTGGTTCACCTCACTGTTGTACAGGTGGGTCATTAATGTCAACTAGAAACCCCCTATCTGCTCCATGTTTCCAGCCTGTTATTACAGAGAATGGAAAACCTTCCATTCACACCCAAATGTACACACTTCAGGGCTGCTCTGCTATTGCTGTTAAAAATGAGTTATTTTTGCTTAGTAGATTCCTTTGCTCAATCACTTTGCCCTATGATGTAGCTCTCATTTTGCATATTTTTGTTTAGTATGTATGTCGATAACATACTCAGAAGACAGAAGCTGTACTGCTAGTAATGGTTGTGATGGTAGTAGTTGTAGTAACAGTAGCAATACTGCTACTAATTGTTGTGGAAATATTTGTAGTAACACCAGTCCTATTATTAGTAGTAGAGGGCTATCAATACCAGCAGCAGTTAATATCACTCTCAGTAGCAGCACTAGTATGGAGACAGTAGTACTGGCTACAAGCAGAAGTAGACTGTGACAGGGATAGTGATAGGCCTATTTAATAGTATAATTCTGGTACAATTGTAGTAGTCGGATACAATGTACACTATCGATTCGCTCCTTGTTACAATGTATGCGTCCTCATTACCTATATCCGTTCGAATGCGCATGCGCGTACGGCAGTTCGCGGTTGCGCCAACTGGTCGAGGATGTTGCTAGCAGCCAGTGTAGATGCACAGCCTTTTTCACAACAATAACATCAACCAAATTTGCATCTCCACATACCTGATTTGAGGATTATACATTCCGAACGCTATCGGAAACCGTGCATTGGACCGCGCCACGCCGAACGTCCTTCTGTATTTTTCGGCTACATCTTCTGTTGACAATGGGAGCGGAGGGGTTTGCAGATTTACAAGGCTCCTTTTTGCAGGAGCAGAAACAAGAATCATGGCTGGCCAGCTAGGCCGCAGATGGATTTTGTAGCTAACAGCAACAGTCTATTGATATAAAATACCGTATGGAGGCTTGTCGCAGCACATAAAAAGTCGTGCTAAGAAGTCAGTGTTTTAATTACACGGTTATCGTTGATTTTTGTTGTCTTTTTGGGCCCACAGCACAAGCTAGTGAGCCCGCTAGCTTCACAACCTTGAGTGGTTGACGGCTTGCCTTCGTATTTAGCTCTTAGTTAGCTAGCATCGCTTGGCCAGCCATCCGCTGGTCTAAAACATTTGGAAAAATAAATTTATTGCGGGATTTACCCTTATAGTTGTGTGCCCGGTAGGCATTTGTATCACAAATTCCTTGTGCAACGTCTGCTCCTGGATGAATGTGGGACAAAATGGAGACCCCGACGATTGTGTACGATTTGGATACCTCTGGGGGCTTAATGGAGGTGAGGTTCCTCTGCTCGAAGGCCTTTATTAAGTGAAATATACCCTTATTGCTAACGCTTTAATTTCTTTTCCATTATATTCATTGTCGTTATCATCAGACCACCATGGCCTGCTGTCAAGCATTTCTCGGCTGGCTAACGTAACTAATAGTTTGGGTTGATAATGGAGGCCACACGTTAACGTTACCGCTCTCCCCAAGCTTAGCATGGAATGGCACAGCCGGCTCAAAGCTGCACATTATTTCCCAACTCTGTCAACTAACTGTCAGACAGGGCAGTCGTGACCTCATACTAAACAGCTGAACTACTTTTATAGCAAATCCAAACACTGTTGGCGCCCCCGAAGTCCGAGGAGGTAGAGAAGAGGAGTCGGAAGTTGGTGAGAGACGTCCGGAGGAGCGGCAGGGCCACCAACCACGACACCTGCGATAGTTGCCGGGAGGGGGGAGACTTGTTGTGCTGCGACCACTGTCCTGCAGCCTTCCACCTCCAGTGCTGGTAAGTTACAGTTATTTGAACGAAAGAGGCACAGGGACCAGTAATGCATACTAAGTGTGTATAAGTGCAGAACAGACAAGGGGCTGCAACTTTGAGTCTCCGTTAGATGCTTAATGCTAACTTCAGCGAGGGCTGTTCCCCTGATGAAGTTACGTTTTTCTGTTCTTGGTGCTGCAGACATTTTAGAAATTTCACCAGTCGTTATTGTTCAGCACATATCTGCTTCACAAAGCCAATGTTATTTCAATGAAATGTCAACTGCAACAATCGGTGGTTCCCCTCATATTGGCATACCGAGCAGGGCGGTAGTGAGCCTTGTGTAGCACTTTGTGAAGTAGATATGCCGAATTCACCAGCACACATTATTAATAAGTTAAAACGTATTTTTGGTATACCTAAAGGCGAGTGAGCATTAAATGTGAGGTTTATTAAATACAGTTTGGTGAGCGAAGAGAGCAGCTGCTAATTTGATCGATGTCGGTGTCGAGTAACTTAAAGCTAACCGTTATGTTTCCTCACTCTTTGGAGAATTTGTGCCGTTAGATATGGTTGGACGTATAATTGCGGAGTTTACAGAGAGCATAATTTCATTCATTGTTGTCTCCGAAAAGGTACGTTAATAAGACGTACAGGGGCTAAAAACGTGTAGCCTTGTCTGAGAGAGGCTAGCATTAGCTTGCAGTCGGTCCTCCCCTCCGGTCGCGGCTGCAGCCAGTGGAGCCGCTGCTGCTAAAAATGGAGTCGAGACTGCCTCTGTTTACAATATGGCGACCTCACTGCTCTCTTTTTCTATTCCACCGCCATCTTACCAACCTTTAAAATCCAGCTTTGAGAAAAAAGGCGTTCGTAAACAACATGGACGAAATGTTTTGTCATTTGCTGAGATGGAGTGGCGGCATGGCAGTGTTTGTTGTGGACATTACAAAGGTCGTCCCATTGTAGCATTTCTCCGGCGCCGCTTTGCATGGCTCTCAGTTAAACATCTTCTTGCATGATTATTTTAACTTTGGCATTTGGGAAAGTTGAGTTCAGACTGTCCCTTGGAAACTACCAAACACAAACGTTTTATCCATATATGGTCAGGCCTGTGAATGGCTTCATCTTTACAATTTGTAGTGATCTCATATCACTGCATATTGGGAAGAAACTTCATCTTAAAGGTAGTATTACACAGGGTAACTTTTGATCATCTTTGCTTGGCAATGGGAGAATTTAGGCTGGCTTCAGGTGTGTCCTGTCCCTTTATAAACCAATCATGATATTGCCCTCCTTAACTCATTGCTGTTCTGTCATCCACTTGGCACATGGACGCTTTTATCATGACAGCAAAATCCTTTCTCGGCCTGAGCATGTTTTACTTTGAATAATAGGGAAATTTGCTATGGTCATTTAACTGGAGAATGTGTAATTATTGTTGTTATATGTATAGTCAGTTGGAATATGTTGAATCTTTTCTCATGCATGATTCTTGTTTCAGCAGTTGTAATACAAATGTTAACAAATTAGAAATTGAGATTACTTTGCACATCGTCAGGCATTTTCTTCAGTGTAATGCAATTGTCAGTCCACTAGATGGAGGCAGAATAAGTTTACTAGCTGAGTGGTAACTGGTTTGTTAACGCTTACAGTGTTAAAATGTAGTTGTCTTTTTTTGTAATTTTTAATGTGTATTTAAATATAATTGAAATCACCGTAAGCTTTCAGCAATGATGGAATGTTGGATGGGAATATGGTTGAAACCAATAAGAAAATCAATGTAACATTTTCACAATTACAAGATACGTCTTGTATTTATAATCATGGTTTAAAAAAGTTCTTTAAATTTGAGTTTTTAATCGACATTTTCTTCCTCCCATGAAATGAGCCAACGTGATTGTGAAGCATAATATAGTGACTGCATAGATGGATGTTAAATGATAATGTTTATTAATTTGCCTGCATTAAATATCAGCCTGGTCACTGATGATTGTGTTTTCTCTTCTAATCACAGCAACCCACCTCTAAGTGAAGAAATGCTTCCCCCAGGGGAATGGATGTGTCATCGCTGCAATGTTCGAAAAAAGGTGAGTGGCAGGTCTTTTCTGTCACAAAGTCCTCCACTAATGTTAGCGTTATGCTGCTGGTGAAATGTAGAGAAAAGTATTTCTATGATATATGGACTGAAATCTGTCTTTTGGTTAATATTTTGCACATCCTACACAAACTGTACAGCTCTTCATTTTCATAAAAGATATTGTACAGTTCTTTCTTATTTTATTTCGATTTTATATTTGTATTCTTGACTTACTTTTTTTTTTTTTTTTTTTTTTTTTACAGTACTTGCGTTTTATTTGCTTTTATTTTATATATATATATATATATTTTTCTTTACTATGCTTATTTATGCACCAATATACCAAAGCAAATTCCTTGAATGTGAAAACCTACTTGGCAATAAACTCAATTCTGATTCTGATTGGTCTTTGATCACTGCCGTCAGAAGCGCGAGCAGAAGTCAGAACAGACCAACGGCCTCCCGGAGAGGTCCGCGTCTAAGCGCTCTGTGTCCCCGGCCGTGGAGCTGGAGCTCAATGCCGGGCCACTGCGGCTCGACGGCCTGCCTCCAGGGGCCGGAGCAGCGGGCCCTGGTCTACGTGTGGCCCAGGTACGCCTCTTGGACCGCAGGACCAGCAGCAGGCCGAGCAGCCGGCCCGGGACGCCCACCTCCAACACTTCGTCCACCCCAACCCCCTCAGAGGAGCAGAACGATGGGGAGGAGGAGGCAGCAGAGCCCGAGGATGAAGTTCAGGGCGCAGAGCTTGAGGGTGCTACGCTAAATGTTCCGACACCACGCCTCCTCAAGAGGCCCTTTCAGCTGCTCATAGCAGCTGCCATGGAGAGAAACCCTACGCAGTTCCAGCTACCCAGCGAACTCACCTGCACCACTGCACTGCCAGGTCAGTCAGTCATAATGAGTTCCTAAACTTTCACTTCTTCTGTAGGCCTGCCACAGTCCTGTGGCCACAGTGGTTTTTGGTGTATTTTTTATATAAACCAAATAAACCAAATATAGATGACACCTGGAGCATTAACAAGCCCAGATATTCCAGCCCATCTATAACTGAGATGGATATTTAAAACATGTTGAGGTATCTCAAACAGCCTGGGCTGCATATTTCTGTCCAAATTTGACCAGAGTCCGAGAGAGTAGTAACCGAGCCAGACCCAAACCCGACAAGCATTCTGTTTTTTATGTCCGAACCCGGCCCGAGCCAGACGCAGTTAATGTAAGCTGAAGCTAATCAAAAGTCCTCCATACTGTTGATTTCCCTGCATGGTTTTCTGTAGTTTTTTAAACTTCCCCGATGAGAAGTTGCGTTTCATGTTGTCCATACTTAGCCAGGCTATATGAATATTTTCCGCCTGTGTGTTGTGTTCATGCATTGTCATGTAAATGACAAACCCCACCACTGAACAGGAAGCACCATGTCAAGTATGAAGTAACCGAACTCGAACGTCATTTCCCCATTTTTGTCAGAATCCACCCTCTAGTCTAACAACAGGTCCAAAATTACTAATAACCTGTGAATCAGAGTTTGGTGTACTTTTGTTTTTCTTTTAATTTTTAAGAGCATAAATAGGTTTTATAGAAATGGAAATTAATTGTGACCCATTGTTGGATCCTGGGCCCAAGGTTGAGAAACACCCCTTCTTGGTGAAAGTCTGACATTCCAGAAACCAAACTAGAAGTAGATAAGGCAAGTTGTGGAAAGTAGATATAAAAACAGTATATAATATTTATAAGTACTGCACCTCGCTTACAAAATGTGTCCTGGGATGAAGTGGGCATTTCATATTTTTGACTCATGACAGCATAAGGATATCTGTGTTGGATTGTTTCTCAAATGTTCCTGTCTCTTTGGGATTTCTAGGCAGCAGTAAACGGAGAAGAAAAGAGGAGCTACTAGGAAAGCCATTCAGGAGGCCTCAGCATGAACTAGATTCCAATGGTCTGGTCCCTCTACCAGTCAAAGTCTGTTTTTCATGCAACAGGTCAGTGCTACCAGATTACATTATATCCAAAGATGTACACACAGACCTGGAAAGTTTCATATCTTGTACTGATTTCCTTGTATTTCCTCTCACAGGAGTTGCAGGTTGGCTCCGCTGATCCAGTGTGACTACTGTCCCCTTCTGTTCCACATGGACTGCCTGGACCCTCCACTCACAGCTTTACCTGCTGGCAAATGGATGTGTCCAAACCATGTTGAGCACTTAGTGGTAAGAGTCACAGCTTTGGCTCAGTAAATCTTTTATTCTTGTCAGGGGTTTTTTTTTTGTTTTTGTTTTTTTGTTTGTCTCAGCTAAGACAGTGCAACTGAATTCTTAGTTTTCAAATTCAAATATTTGTCTAATGTCCAGCTGAACCAGAGGAGCCTGAGCCTGTCCAGCCGCTGTCAGCTCTTTGACCAGTTCCAGGACAGGATGTCCCAGCACGCCGTCAAGTTGGACTTCCTGCGTAGAGTTCATCGGCAGAACGCACCCAACCGGCGCACCACCCACCAGCACAACAAGAAGACCATCAAGGTAGACTGGCTGCCTCATTGTGGGGGGGTAGACAGCCTCATGGTAGCATATTGTAATCTGTCTTCAGGGTGGGGGTTAGGCTTGGAAGGGGTGTTCTAAATAGTTTTTGTGTGGTCAGCTCTGAATTGTTAAGACAGGCCAATGGTGCACAGATAGTGGTGGGGATAAAAGATTCAGGCAATAACTAAATAAATAGTTCTTACCTTTTACAATTGATGCTTGTGCATTAATCATGTTTTGGTTTCCTCTTGCTAACCAACATAAAATTCACTTTTCATTGACATTCTATCCCCATGTGAGATACCCTGTTCATTCAGAGAGTATGTTAGGACAATTGGAGTTAAAGCGATGAAGTTATTTCTAACAATCACCGTTTGGACTCAGGTGCCAGATGCCATCAAGTCCCAGTACCAGAATCCTCCCCCCATGCTGCTTCCTGCTGGGGTGCGCCAGTTGGAGCTGGTGTGTAGTGGCGTTCCCGACCGTCAGCCCTCAAAGCACCTCACCACAGAGGCTGAGCAGCAGGAGGTAGGCAGAGGAAAAGCCCTTCTTAAAGCTTTTACACCAACATCAAGCACACACACACACACCGATGGCAGCGAGCTACCACACAGGGTGCTGGCCAACCTTAAATTCTGTTTGGGAAGGTCTAAGCATGGTCTAAAATTCACTCCAAGCACAAAATGCCTGTACATATAATCTTTGGCGAAATCAACGAGTTGAATTTGAATGCCTCTGTTATCCTTTTACAGTCTTTTAGGTTTTTGCAGTTCCCAAATATTGTCTCCTGGTGACCACCATAGCATCTGTCTGGATGTGATGGCGTGGAAGAGCTAGCTAGTTAGTTAAGCTAACCTGCAAACACTCCAGTTTCTGTGGGTTTACTTTCTACCTAATTTGAACCCTTTCTCCAGCGCTTCTGTTCAGCCATTAATCATCAGTATGTCAGAGAAAGTCTCATTCATGTCATTGCACCCTTCAACTTGAACTGGTGATTCACATCACGCGGCCCCACACACATTCCCTATTCAGAACATAAATACAAGGACTGATATTGGCTAAATAATGTGCAGGAAATATGCCGGGTAAATAATTGTCCAACTCCACCAATATTTGGGCAAAAGATGTAAAAAGCTGTAAAAAGTGAGGCAATCATCAGTCCAATCTACACGAGGAAGTTGACTAGACTCATTATGACAACAGACTGTCCATCAATCCATTTTCTATACCGCTTATCAGAGGGTCGCAGCGGGCTGGAGCCAATCCTAGCTGACATTGGGCAAGAGGCGGGGTACACCCAGGACTGGTTGCCAGTCAATCACAGGGCTGACACATAGAGACAGACAAAGATTCACACTCACAGTCACACCTATGGACAATTTAGAATCATCCATTAACCTAACTTGCATGTCTTTGACAGACTGTCTGAAGGCTAAATGAGACAGGATGGCATTTACCTATTTATTTAAAAACCATGTATAAACTATAAAACAGAATCACAATAATAATACAGAGGTCTAAACTTTCAGCATAGAAACTGGCATTATACCTTGAACTTCATTTCAGACTCTGGCTGTAACACAGTTGTAGTGATTAATATCATTAAGGACAAATATATTTTTTCACACTAATAAACATATTTGGACAAATGTTCTTCAAACTCAACCAGTTAATGTTGTTACAGTTACTTATAATTCTGAACTGACAATATATGTATTTACTCAGAAGAGTACCCCTATATTTTCACATTTGATTTTTATTTTGATTGCAATATTGGTCTTAAATTTAATCAAATGGTGTTAAGCTATTGCTTTACATCCCTATGTGGAACTGTATTGTGCTGCTGTATTCAATTCAATTCAGTTTTATTTATATAGCGCCATATCATAACAAAGTTATCTCAGGGCACTTTTTCGAATAGAGCAGGTCTAGACCGACTCTTTATATTTACAGAGACCCAACAGTTCCCACCATGAGCAAGCACTATGTGACAGTGGCAAGGAAAAACTCCCTTTTAACAGGTAGAAACCTCGAGCAGAACCAGGCTCTAGGTGGGCGTCATCTGCCTCGACCGGTTGGGTTGAAGGGGGAAGGGGGGAGCGGGAGGAAAGAGAACATACAGCAGCTCAATACAGCATAGATATGGTAATGGCATTGATGTTAACACCAACAGAAACAACACTAAGAGCAACATTATAATAGCAATACTAATAACAGCAACAACAGCAATAGCATCAGCGGGTGCAGAGCAGGAGCACGGGGGCAACAGGCGGCAGCAACCACAGACCCAGACTCCACAGCTCCAGAGGCAGAAACACCTGCAGAAAGCAACAGAAGTGGAGGGAGAGAGAGAGAGGAGAGAAAGCACACAACTACGGGAAGAAGTTGAATTAATAACAAGCATTGATGGGATATGAGGGCGTACAGATGGAGAGGAAGAGGAGGAGAAAGTAGCTCAGTGCATCATAGGAAGTCCCCCGGCAGTCTGGGCCTATAGCAGCATAACTAAGGGGTGGCTCAGGGGTCACCTGAGTCAGCCCTACTATAAGCTTTATCAAAGAGGAAAGTCTTAAGCCTACTCTTAAATGTGAGGAGGTTGTCCGCCTCCCGTACACAAACTGGGATCTGGTTCCACAGGAGAGGAGCTTGATAGCTGAAGGCTCTGGCTCCCATTCTACTTTTAGAGACTCTAGGAACCACAAGGAACCCTGCATTCTGGGAGCACAGTGCTCTAGTGGGGTAATAGGGTACTATGAGCTCTTTAAGATATGATGGTGCCTGACCATTTAGGGCTTTGAAGGTGAGGAAAGGATTTTAAATTCTATTCTGGATTTTACAGGGAGCCAGTGTAGAGAAGCTAATATTGGAGAAATATGTTCTCTTTTTCTGGTTCTTGTCAGTAAACGTGCCGCAGCATTCTGAATCAGCTGGAGAGTCTTAAGGGATTTATTGGGGCAGCCTGATAATAGAGAGTTGCAATAGTCCAGCCTAGACGTAACAAATGCATGGACTAGTTTTTCTGCATCTTTTTGAGATAGGATGTGTCTGATTTTTGCAATGTTACGTAAATGAAAAAAGGCAGTTCTTGAAGTTTGTTTTTTATGTGGGAGTTAAAGGACATATCCTGATCAAAGATAACTCCAAGATTCCTCACGGCCTCGCTGGAGGCCAGGGCAATGCCATCCAGAGAAACTATATCTTTAGATAATGTGTTTCGAAGGTGTTCGGGGCCAAGTACAATAACTTCGGTTTTGTCTGAGTTTAACATCAGAAAATTGCAGGTCATCCAGGCCTTTATGTCCTTAAGGCATGCCTGAAGTTTAGCTAATTGATTGGTTTCATCTGGCTTGATCGATAAATAAATGCTGTATGTTCTCTTTCCTCCTGCTCTCTCTCTCCCAGTTTTTCCTTGCCACTGTCGCATAGTGCTTGCTCATGGTGGGACTTGTTGGGTCTCTGTAAATATAAAGAGTCGGTCTAGACTTGCTCTATTCGAAAAAGTGCCCTGAGATAACTTTGTTATGATATGGCGCTATATAAATAAAACTGAATTGAATTGAATTGAATATTAAAAAGGCTTAAAGTCATCCATTTAACTTGCTAATACATGTAGACACCCTGAGGTGGGACAGGTGTCTAAAAAGAATTGATGGTTGCTTCTTATTGTAAAACCTGGTTCTGCTGTGTTGAACAGTGGCTTCAGGATGTCATCGCCCTCCAGTGCAGCATCATGCGACACCTATCCATCAAGCAGAAGGCTTCATCCACAGCATCCAGCCTGTCATCGGTAACATCGTCAGCAGAGTGGCTTTCTGAGCAGAAAGCCGGTACTAAATCATGTGTAACATCAGAGGACATGAAAACTCAGGCCTCTTTAGGAAGGACTTCTTCCCCTGACCCCTGCTCGAAACCCTGCAGTACACCCGATGACCCCCAGGGGGCCTCTCTTTCAAGGGGCACCCTAGCAGAGCTGGGTGTTTGTAAATGCAACATGACACCATGTCAGAACTGTAGGAAACCCAACAGACCTCTAGCAGAGGAGTGTCAACCTCCCAAAGCCAACGGACCTGTAGACTGTAAGAGCACCTCAGACTCCTGCAGGCAGGCCGAGCTGCAGCACAGATTGAAGCCCAGTACAACACCCCCAGACCCAGCGCCTGCCTCTGGGTTGGTGAACCACATAGGAGCTGAAACGGTTAAAAAGGAGCCTGAGAGCTCTACAGAGGCCTGTACTCAGAAGAACTGCTCCAGTGCCCTGGTGATCTGGCCCCACAGCGGCCAGCAGAACCACAAGAGACCGACGGAGGTCCAGGAGGAGTGTATGAGCAGCGATGAAAAACCCTCCTACTCCATCACCAGCAGTGCCCTCCCGGACACGCCCCCTAAAGGCAAGCAGGAGCACGACCCTACCAAGCTGGGTTCGTCATCGCCTACTCCAGGTATGCATTCCTGAGCCAATGAAACGCTCACTGCAGATTGGCTTCTCAGGTCCCTTTGAGGTTCTCTAGGGATTGCAAAAATAATTGTTTAACATCATAGCCGTTTTTATTCATTAACATATAGAAACTAATGAGTTATTAATTTATTGTTAAACCATTCTTTTTTCATTATTTAGTCTGCAAAATGTAAATGTTTAGAATGCTTATTTGATATTCAGTCTTAGTAGCATTTGTTTGGGAAGAATCATACCATCATTGCTAGTGAGTGTGCAGCTCTCTTATGGAAGACATATAGACACTAGGCCTGCTCCACCTGTGTCTCCAAAACACAACATGTAAAGTCAAAAGAGAGAATATCCGTTGAATATCTCAAAGTTGCCTTAGGTGTGACAATCTTTCACCTTATTCCTGCTTCATTCTTTCTTTGAATACATAGCTTATTTGTTTGCTATTTCATTAGTTGAGACAGTTGGCAGAGGTGAATAATCTTTTTTTCTGGCAACATAGAAATTTTGTGTCACCACTTGCTTGGAACGGTTCTTTTTTGGTTTTCCATCGGCTAAAGTTGTGGATAGCACCTGATAACTCCTGGTACTTTTTTTGGTATCACCTTGGTCGGGGTTCCAAGAACTGAGCCGATACTAAAAAGTGGAGTTAAAACACTGCAGACCACTGATTGGTCAGAGAGAATCGTCCCTAGAATCGTCACTTGCGCGACACGGGGCATCCTGCACAAACACACCATTTTTAAAAACAGCAGGTGCAATTTTTTTTATTCACTCAACCCAGTTTTTAAAAAATGGCTGCCCGCAAAACCACAGCATGGTCGACTGACGAGGTGCAGACGTTCCCCTGTTTGGTTGCCGATGAAAGGCTCCAGCGAGTTGCATTGAAGATGATGTCACAGCAGTTTCACGTGGTGTCGCTATGGTGATCAGTTAAGAATCCCACCTACAGTGAGGGGGTACTATCTGCAGTGGAAAACAAAATTGAGAAAACCACCTGGTACCAAAAGCGAGTCGAGCAGAGCTGAGCCGTACCATTTAGTGGAAATGAGGCTCAACTAAAACAGTTTGAGGAACCACTGGTGTCAGAAGTTAGTCTGGTGCCATGCTTCACCATTAAGCTGTTTGTATGTAAGGCTTAGACTGGTGATTTTTATAGAAGACCTAATGCAGAAAGGCATTGTCTGATGATGTGTTTTGGAAAATGAGAGTCCACCTGAAGAGCAATAAGCAGCCAGGCTTAAGTTGTCCAAAGACATTCATGATTGTAAAAAAAAAACAAATTCTTTCAGTCGTTTGCCATTTAAAGTTATTTAAATGGCAAAAAAAAAATCAATACCAATCACCTGTATAGTCTAATGCTGTAGTACAGCAGCACGGAGTCTTGACATGTTGAAGTGTGGTAATTTTTGATACACTGCTCTCCATGTTCACTGAGATACTTGTCAGCTCTTTATAGCAGACCATAGCCTTTCCAGCTGTTTCAAGTGTCACAGCAAAACAACAGTGTCATGTGACAAACCAGTGAACAGAAAATGAATGGAGCTGAATGTACTGCAGTTGAAATGAGAGTTTGGTTTAAGTAGCTTGATATATAGTTTAAAATAGGTTACATAGGTACATAAATGCATGAATAAAGTTCCCATCGAGTCAAATGTCCATGAGCAGTCCTCCGGATCATTCTCACTTCTTTGACCACATGTTGTCCCTGCATGGTTCCCCTCTACAGACACAAAGGCTGGTCCTGGACTGATGGACTCATTGCTGCCCAGCACTCTCTCCTCCATCGCTAACCTGTCCAGCTGCATGAAAGATGGAAAGGGCGAGGATGGAGGTGAGTGTGACAGTACTGAACCATTGTGGTATTGTTGAAATGTCACGTCTGTGATGGAGCAAACTGATGGTGTAATTACCTTCTAATGGTCGTGTGTGTGTGTGTGTGTGTGTTTAGGGATTGAGCTGGACAAACTGGATGCAGAGATGATCAAGACCCTGGCCTGGCAGAGGATCCAGCAGCTCTTCCCCCCCAAAGAGCCTAGCACTCCGCCTCCCCCAGCCACCAGTGCTGCCCCCAAAACCCCATCCTCCCACCATGACAGTAAGACACTTGCTAACCTCTGTCACACAGTTTTTCAATCTGTTGTCCACATCTCATTTCTTGTTGCTTCAAGTGTTTGTTTTTTTTACTGTTACAATGAATTGGAATGGAATTTCCACGTCTAATCTTGAGTTTTTTTCTGAAAGTGTTTCTGAACCCGAACCTCTTCCTACCAGGTCAGAAAAAGGTGCAGGCCCGAGCTGTCTTCTACCCTCTGACAGGAAAGGGAGGAGCTGTCAGCATGTGCTATAGGACGTTATACATAGGATCTGGTAAGACATGCTGACTGTATCACATTGACTAAAAAAACATTCACCCAGCTGCATTTTGTGGACAGTTGGGTTTTACACGTCTATGAGTAGCAAGCAGTTCAAACCGAGAGTGCCATTCTCATTGGAACAGTTTTTAGAGGCTTGAAGAGGTAAAACTATCCAGTATTTCACAATAAAGAAGAAAAGATCACAGAAAAGTAAAAAGAAATGAAAAATGTGTGTAGCAGAACTATGTACTTCCTATCCTGTTAAAGATTTAGTGAACCCTCAGAGCTTGGGACCTCTTGGGGGGTACTGGTTTAGACAACATGTAATAACTTTGGCTTCCTTGTGTAGAATGAAAGAAAGGGGTTTGTAGAAAATGTTTGTATTTTTCAGGTATCAAAAAAAGTATTGTTTTGGTATCTTGGGTACTGTATATCAAAAAATACCCACCCAATTTTTTTTGTGTACTAATGTTTTCCCCTTTCCTCTGGAACAGTTTTTGAAATAACATTTAGACCAATATGAGACTAAAGTCGCAGCAGTGTATTTCTATAGAGGCATGGCGTTGCATAAAAGCCTTAAGTTTGTCTTAGATGATCATTATTGAGTGTTGCCTTAAAACTATAACTCACTATTTTTCTAATGTTTTTGTAAAGGTGCTGACATGGACGTGTGCCTTACAAACTATGGTCATTGCAACTACGTATCGGGGAAGCACGCCTGTATTTTCTATGATGAGGTAAGGGCATTTAAACTGCTGTGTTGCTTACATGTCAAAGTATGTTATTTTACTGTACCACAGTTCTCCACCTCTGCCTACTAAACACATTTAAGTACTCTTGTTGTTGTTGGACATGGTGTCAATGGTCTGTGTCCTTTTTAGAATACCAAGCATTATGAGCTGCTCAACTACAGCGAGCACGGCACCACAGTGGACAATGTACTCTACTCGTGTGACTTCTCTGAGAAAGCCTCGCCGTCTCCACCCAGCGGCCTGGTGGCCAAAGTCCAAGGCATTATTCGTGAGTGCATCTCATTCTCACACACTTAGTTAGTGCAATTAATCAAGTATTCATAGTACGTGCAGGTTGAAGGGTCATCAGCGAGCAAAGTCTCATCTCACAAGATTAAACTTAAAGAGATACTGCACACTTAAACATGTTTTATGAGCTGTAAACTAAATGATATGACTGTAGTGTGATGAAACACATCAATGCTGCTGTTAATATTGACATTTCTTACCAAATTTATCAAAATCAGCGTTTAATGAGTTGAAAATGGCTCAACACGTCATCTGCTGTTTTAAATCAGCCCTGAACCTGCGAGGCCAATGCTGATATAGAGTCAACTGGTTGGGACCTGTCTACGTCATGAAATTTATATTTTAAAAAAAAGACTAATCAGTGTCAGTCAGTCTCCCCTGTGTCTCCTGACGCACACACTACATAGCCACGAGGCCACGCCCCCTACAGTTGTTGTTCCTTCACTTTTTGCATTTTAAAATATGCTGGGAGAGAGGGTTCTAGATGATTTTGAGGGTGGAGTTGCACTTTAATTTTACAAATGTTGTCAAAACAATTGTGCTAGGAGGCACCAGTGCTCTGTGGGCCTCCCTGCCTCCGGGTGGCACTCCAACATGCCTGCACAGGCCTCAGTCAGTTGCTTCAACATACAGCCAATCAGCTTATCTGGGGGCTAACTTTTCATCCAATCCAAGGGGGCCAATGGACACTGTTGAAACCCACAAGTTTTTTTTTTTGTTTTTTTTTGGTATATTGGCCCCACTGTAGAACAAGACCAGGTGGAAACCTAGTACTGTATATGGCTGGACTGTGTATGGTCAGTGTGCTATATTGCTGCCAGATTGTTACACCGATAGTCAGTGGTAGTGTCTATAATGTGAATTCCTGGATATTAAACGTTCATCTGCAATTTTTGTAGTGGTCCCAGCAGGGTCCAAAATTAACACCCACCAAGTGCCAAATGCGTTTGGCGAGTAAATCTCAGAAGGCTATCCCCCACACAGGCGGGTAAATGTTTGCACCAGAATAGTCGTGTTGCAGCCAGAGACTCAAGCCGACACTGAGGCTGTGGTATAACTTGCAGTTTCTTTATATATGCCCTTTATAGCCACAGCAAAGCAGTATATGCTGCTTAAAATCCGCCAGCATATTTTCTCTAACTACTGCAATGAACACAACAACAGAGGAAGTTCTTCTTCTACTACTTCTGCTGTAAAACTCTGTGTTGTTGTTCTTCTACTTGTGCTGTAAAGCTCTCTCACTGTACTCAAAGGCACAACCTGCTGGTGGAAGCCGTACAACACATCCACAAACATTAATACTGCATAAAATACTGAATTATGAACACTGGATCCTGGAAAACATGTTAGATCAGTACATCCTGTTAAGTGAATTAAACTGAATTATACTAAAACTCAGTAAGTCTCAGACTTTAGCGTTTATCGGGCTGGCCTCGCTTTGCCAAAAACACGGACCTGTAACATTACACAGGCTCTGAAAAGAAGCTGTGAAACATGGACTTTTGTTAACTGCTATCATGTTGGAGTCACAAAATTCTAATTTGATGGAGGACATCTGGGTGGAGCTGAGGTCAACCATGAGCCACCATGGTTGACTTATGGGCCACCAAACCTGTCAATTCAGTAAATCCTACTGAAAATGAAAACAGTGATTTTCAAAACCACTAGCTGGGCACACGTTAACCAGTAAAACTAAAGCCTGACTTTTCTACTGGCTTTATAAAGTTAAACTTTGAGCCTGCCAGTTGAACCCATTAATGTAATTCTAGCTTAAGGAACCAAACACACTAAAAAGTAGCAGGCTAGTTAGCTTACCCGCTAAAAACTAAGTTTGAGTACATAGTATCATCTACTATTTTACAAGACAAGTAGTCTTGTAGTTTTAGTCAGATGTCACTGACTAAAACTACATTTTTCTCCATTGTGACCTCTACCACGTGGTCGCCTCTAGGGCTGAACAATTAATCGAAATATCATCGAAATCGCAATATGGCCAAGTTTAATATCCAAATCACAGGATCTGCCACGTTTTGATGAAGGTAAAATGTGTCTCAACATACCTTTTTATAAATGAAGCATTGTGGTGCTACAGAGATGCCCCGGCCTACAAATCCTATTCTGCAGACGTAAGGGAACATGCTCATTTGGTACAGACCCCAGCAAAAATCACATCATTTTTAGATTTTTTTCAGTGAAGATGAAATGTAAGGATTACCATTCCCACTAAAATCGTGACTCATATCTCAATCTGTCAAAATAATTGCAATATGATTTTAGTTGAACTCAAAGCGAATGTTTCAGGGGTCATACTTGACTGTCATAAGCAAATCTGCTAATCATGGTCATTCTTTTTCAAATGAATGAAAATTAAAATTGGTTAGTTTCACTATCATCAGTGCTGGGGTGTATTACTATTATCTCTAATGGCATAAATAACCTGTATCCCTCTTTGCTTTTGATGTGCAGCCTTTGCTGTTGTTCCTTTCTAAATTGTAGTGATAGCGTTGACATGTCTCCAAATGTCCCCCTGTGTTCTCTGTGCAGGTCGCAGTAAGAAGCGGGAGGATGACGAGGGCCTCCCCTCTATGGTGGGTTTGTTGCCGACTGGTGGAGTGATGAGCAGCCAGCCCCAGGGCGGCTCCGAGCTGTTGTGCAGCTGTAAGGCGAGCAGCTCCAGCCTCATCGGAGGCAGCGGGGCGGGCTGGGAGGGCACGGCTCTGCTCCACCATGGTAGCTACATCAAACTGGGCTGCCTCCAGTTCGTCTTCAGCATCACCGAGTTCGCCAGTAAGCAGCCCAAAGAGGAGCAGATCGCCATGCCCGCTGCCAGCTGCACTAGCAGCAGCGCAGCCAGTACCACTACCACTACCAGCACCAGCCCCACCACCACCACCACCACCACCACCACCTTCACCTTCACACCACCACCACCGCCACCACCACCCAACACTGCCATAGTGAACAGCCCGTCCAGCCAGGATGAGGCTGACACTGAGACTGTCCCTCCCCACCAAGTGCCCGTACTGCACGCCAATTCTGTTCCATAACCCGCACAGGAAGCCCCGCCCTCCCTCCTTTTGTTTTGCACCTTCCAAGTCACAATGAAGGGAAAGCTGCACAGCTGGTTGGTCAACAGGGAAAAGTTTCTTTTTTTAATTTTTAATGGTTTATATCTTTGCATGAACTTGAAGTATTATTGACAATCTCTTCTGTTTTTGAATGACTGACAGTAACCTTCTGTTCACTTCAGACCGTTAGGACTTTGAGCAAACATTATTTACCTACGCTCAATTTTTCTTTTGCCAGTATGTATGGTGTAACATTGTCAGTCAGCCCATTTAGCACAAAGCTTTTATTTTGTAGTACTGAAAAAATTCCATACATTCTAATTTCTTTTGCTGCTTTTGCACCACAGGTAGCTATATATGTATGAAAACATACATGCTTATACACTATATGTATATATAATGTAAATATATATAATTCAGTGTCTCTCAATTGGAGAAACATTGGATTTCATGTAGATTCACCATTTTTTGGTTTTTAACTGTACAGTTCATGGAATTTGTGATACTGTGTAGAGTACCAGAAGTTTTGTGATAAAACTTGTTCTTAGTCTGTACTTTCCGCTGTAGTCCATCTGTAAATACCGTATTGTTTTAGCACTCATTTTAACATCTTGTGCTGCTCTGTATATAAGCACTCTTTGTCTGTACCTGCTTGTCTGTTCAAACCTGTAAATACAGAAAGATTTTCTAAGAACAAATTCAATGGATCTGTGTTTTCTGTTATTTCCAGGCTTTTGTGGGTCCAATTTGGACTGGATTTTGATTTTGAAGTCACAGTACTAGTACAGGTTATAATCGAGGACTTAAAAGTGTTTCTGGAAAGACTTGTGATTAATGTCATGTTTCTCTGAAAGGTCAGATAACATGGAGAAAGACGATTGCAGGAAAATTACTGCTGGGACAAAATGAATGAATGCAGACAGTGTAGGTGCTATTTGGCTATGTTCACACTGCAAGCCTTAGTGCTCAATACTGTTTTTGCTAGTGCTTTTGCTATTGCTACTGCTATTGCTTTTTTATTGTTACTGCTTTTGCTACTGATACTGCTACTGCTGGTACTAGTACTGTTACTGCTCTGCTACTACCATTGCTGCTACTGCTACTACTACAGCCACTACAGCCTTTAATACTACCACTACTACAACAGATTTCACAAGATCTGTCTACCAGTGTGTTCAGTGCAGCAGTCCTATTTCAAACCCCATCTGCAGCTGTTTCTAATTGGTGTGTCACTAGTAAGAGTAGCAATGATTCCAATCCTGTTGTGCTGCTCAGCGGCAGAGTGGTTAAATCATGTCTAGACATCTTGTTTAGACCTCAAGGTCGGCGCATGGACTCCTGACTGATCTGCATTACAGTGCATTTTCAGCATTTGCACTGCATTTTCTAGTTTAATGTTTGTGTTCACCGAGTGACTCCTGCCAGTGCGGAATTGTGACGTAAAAGTTGCAAGAATTCTGATATGACTTCAGACTGCGGTCACATTGCAAAATATCAGACCTGTATCTGATTTAGGACCACATATGAAAGTGGCCCAAATCAGAATTGAAAAGATCAGATTCCATGTGTTTTGTGTTGTTCACCCTGTTACGAAAAAAACAAACAGATCTGAGTCACATATGAGCAAAAAGAAAAAACTCAGATTTGGACCACTTTTGCAGTCTGAACGTGGCCTTTGACTTCTGGGTTGGTATATAGAAAGCCACTCCGAGTAAAAGTTTGGTCATCAGAAGTGACTTAATTTTGCTCTTGTTCTTACAGAGCTCCCAAAATGAGAGGTGCAGAAGGATCTAAGTAGCAGCCATGATGAGCTGGTGGAATTCTCTAAATACTAAGGAAAGGTGCTTCAGTGCTTCCTTTCTTATCTTCTTTAGCATAGAGTACACTGGACCATCCTTTACCAAAGGAAAGGAAGTAATACCGTCCCATAATTCCTTGCGGCAGCAACATTTAAAGCGACCAGGGCAGACCCACGTCCATAACTACGTAGCCAAGTGGAAGTGCAGTTAGCACCGCGGTTGTCTTTTCCTAAGTCCTTGTGAATTCTCCACATCTTTCCTTGACCTCATGACATTTTCCATCGAGGTCAAGGAAACAGGTTTAGGAAAAGACATAGGGCTTAATGTTTTGACTATTCCACCACAGCCCTGTCTACCTGTAAAGGATTGCATTTTGGTGTGATTTTCCTTCCAGTTACACTCTTCTTTTTGGCAATTGGTAATTAAACATGTTTTAGACTAACATACAAACTTTTTATAGGACCTCATCAGATGGTTCCAATTTAAAATAGTAACTATATCCATCTTTAACACATTTAAGATTTGTGAACAATATCCCATATGTTGCATGTATTATAGGATATATAGTATATATTGATGTTGTTAACATAACTATCAGTGAAATATCTTATATAAGCTGCCTTCTTGCATGCTACAATACACTGAAGCATATATTATCTGGGATACAATGAATGATGGGTAGTCTGCAGCCATGATACGTCACCTCTGAAGGCCTGCTATTGGCTGATTCAGTGCCTGAGGGAGGGTGTTGTTGGTGGATATGATGGTAGGTCTTATTTTGCAACACTGCAGTCAGCACTCAAGAATCACACTGAGACTTTGATCAAAGTTACCTCTTTATACAAAGCTTTATAGAAAACTAAGAAGTTAGTGTCGAAACATAATAAGACCATTTCTTAGACATTTTATACATAATGGCCCAGTCTACTATTTCAAACGTGCGTTTCTCTGCCAACTATGTCTACCCAAAATGCCCTCCCTCAAGCACTGAGTCAGTCAATAGTGGGCCTTGTAGCAGGGCTGCATCATATCTGTCATCACAGTTTCATGCACAGACGAATTCCTCTGAAAGACATTCATTGTACCCAACATTATTTATCTTTCAATCAGTTCAATTCAATAACTTTAGTCGTCCCCAGGATGGCTATTAAAACGTATACGTTACATAGCACAAAGTATATTCAATTCACCAGCATACGTCGATGGTGGACGCTCGTTTATGACCTGCGTGTGGCTCTCAGAAAGCTGCATTGATTGATTTTTATTTTTATGCCACTTTGGGGCAGTGGAACAAGTTTAAAACACTACACTGAAATATTTGACCTTATACAGTATACAGTATGCACAGTGTGTATAGATTTGTGATTAACTGATGATATTTACATTTTTAAAAACTGCATTTAAGCAATGAGAAAATATCATTTACAGATACAGTGGAAGTTTGTCACATGGTTACTGCACAGGGATTATTCCTGACATTATGTGACTGGTGTTAACTGTTCATCAGAGTGATGGTCTGTGGATAGAAACTGTTCTTGTGTCTGGTTGTTTTGGTGTACAGTGCTCTGTAGCGCCTACCAGAGGGGAGAAGTTGGAACAGATTGTGTCCAGGGTGTGATGGATCTGCAGTGATGTTTCCTGCCTGTTTCCTGACTCTGGAGATGTATAAGTCGTGAATGGAGGGCAGGTTGGCACCAGTGATTCTTTCTGCAGTCCTGACTACATGCTCCTCTGTGTTCTTCGGTGACAATTCTCTGTGACACCTTTCACATTACCCATTTGATCCACTGTTTATATAAAAATATTGATTAGTGCAGCTCCCCGACACTTATTCCATCAGAATAATTGGAAAGACCCTACAATCACATAGTTACATAGCATATAAAATCCTTTTATATGCAGTAAAATTAAGAAGCAGCTAAAATAGCAACTCAGTATCTACATCTACATTTCCTATTAGATGATGGAGGGAGAGGAGGAGAAGTGTTAGTGTCCATGATTGTTAACCAAAAGATGCACCACATTATTTGATTTCACTTTGTGTGCTACTTCAAATGTAGAACAAAGTTGAAACAGATCATCCTAAGTTGCTTAAACAAACAGGTCCACTCAACATAGGTCACGTGGTCTGTCCCAGGCCTTTTATCAACCCCAGTCCTTCCGGTCTGCTGTAACCTGATAACAGAGAGCACGCTGTCATGCCCAGGCAGGAAATGGGTGTGTTTGTTCATCGAGACTCACACATTCAAACAAACTTGCTCTGACTTCCTCAGTGCAGCCAGTCTAGTGTGAGCAGCTGAGGCTCGAACAATGTCTACCCTTCTGCTGGTCCTGGCTGTTGTAGGAATCGCTTACATTTACCGTCATGTTGTGGTGAAGGGAAAGCGGTGCACGAGCACAGCAAGGCTGCATGGGAAAACTGTGATTGTGACCGGTGAGTAAAGGTTCTGTTTTGTTAACTGCTCTGTGCCATCACGGTGGCAGAAGTCATATCCACTGACTGTATATTGATTGGACTCGCACTACATTCAACAGCTTCGGCATTAAGAAACAGCTCATACAGCACATTTTATAGCCTCCCAGTCAACTTTATTTGCAGTGAGCTTGGAAAACCTGATAATGTTTCATTTTTTTTAAACATATATTTTAAATCAAGTCTTCATTTAAAGACAATAATGTGTCCAAGAGTTTGGGTTCATCATCCTTTTAAAATAATTTAAAAATCCTAAAAGAGTTTAATTATTTTCTGTTCACAGAGTGGAAAAGATTGAATACATTCCTTGAAGCTGCATTTATAGATTACTTTTTTCCCCACTTGGTGGCAGCGGAGCAACATTTAAACAGAACATCTGACATATAAAGTTGTTATGGCTATCATAACGATAGCAAACATTTGCCTGTTTACACATCCAGGAGACAGAGCAGCATTATCATTCATTTGGAGTCGTGTTTACTGCCTCCTGACCAATTTAAATCCTATAGTCACTCTCCTTTTAGCTCTGTAGGAGCCATTTACTGAGTTAATCATATGTTTTATTTACATTTATGTTATACTATGTCTTTGCTTTATTAATATGAGATGGCCTATCTACATTATGTATTATGTAATTATTTACATGGATACATGTCTTAGTTCTTAGTTTTACTTCCCCTGTTTCTTTGTATGACACCCCCTAGGTTTCCTATTCGCTATTTTCATGTCTGGTAATTTGGGATGGGGTGGGTTTTTGAGACGGGAGCGAAAAACAGTTCAACCACAGACAAGCGCAATGCTGTATCCAAATGGAAAATAAATGGACCCTTTGAAATGGATTTTCGGGCTGGACTTATTGTTTGTGCATTAAAATCATACCCCCTGTGTTGGTAAGTGGCTCTTGAAAGTTATTTAAGCCACTTTAAGCTCTGTTGTGTATGTTCATCAGTTTCTAACTGTGTCTGTCTGCTGTTTGGTACTGGGCAGGTAGTGTACAGTGGGTTTTTACAGCTTTTTTTTAAGTGAAAAAAGCTGCTTGCTGCTGGAAATGAGGTTGATGAGAGTGCTGAGAGTGAACCATACCAGTATGATTCCCGGCTGCAAAACCAAAAAAGAGTTAAAAGAGTTGGTGATAATTCTCTGTGGCTTCATCAGTACGAGTGACTTGTTTTCATTACACATAGTCATTTGGTCCATTAATAATAAACTGTCAGACATACAAGGAGAGGCCAAGTGCATAGTAAGATAAGATAAGCCTTTAATTGTCCCACAGCTGGGAAATTTTCAGCGTTACAACAGCCAGAAAAAGTGTCATATATAGAAATACAATAATAAAATATAATAAAATACAATAAAATAAATAGAAAATAGTCCTGTACACAGTAAAGACAGTAATAATAATAGTGTGACTGAGTGCATTTGTAAGTATGAACAATAGATAAGATAAAAATAAAAATATTGCACATATATAACATACATGTACATGAAAGTATTACACAGCAACAGATGAAGTAAATAACATCATGAATAAAAAACAAAAAAAGCATTGGGCAGTGATGTTCAGCTGTTTAAGTTCAAGGGCAGACACTGAAATAATTTAATCTATGGACACCTCAAGCTGTGTCAACAACGCACTAAGGTGTTTCTTTGCCATCCATGGACCTGGCAAACAACTCAGATCAGACTGTGGCACAAATTTGATAGAGGAGATAGAACCTGGAAAGGACCGATGGGGTACTAGTGTGCACAGATACCTGAGTTAACAAGGCAACACATGGAAGTTCAAGCCTCCACATGCCTCACATATGGGCGGCTCATGGGAGCACATGATTGGAGCGGCAAGAAGAATCTTTGACTCCATGCTGCACGTGCTGAACATTCACCTTTCTCATGAAGTCTTGTGCACCCTCGCCGCGGAGGTTACAGCAATTATGAATGCCAGGCCTCTAATCCAGGTTCACCATTCATATCACACACCCGATATGATAGTCACTCAGGATGTTGGAGTACCCCCTCCGCCAGGTGACTTTGTGGACAAGAATCTTCTAACTGGACAATAGAAACAAGAACAAGCCCTTGCCAACCACTTTTGGACTTGCTGGAGGCTCCAGTACCTTCCGACTCTACAGAGCCGTCCAAAGTGGACTACAGCTCTCAGAAACCTACAGGAAGGACATGTCAGCCAACTTGCATGCAACAAATGGCTATGGCTTTGGTCTCTTCTGCCTTCCCTAGAAGAGATGGGAGAGTCCTCAAGGTGGAAATAAAAACCACCATCAGTGACTCTCCAAGGACAATTGAAAGACCTGTGTCAGAGTTTGTTTTTCCTTCTCCCAAAAGAGGACTAGCAGTACTACTGTAGTCAAATGTGTAGTCAGTCGTGGCCTCACTGAAGCCAGACGGGGAGTATCCTGCCCTCCAGGCATATATGTTTGTGCTGTGCGTTAGATTTGGTGCCCCCTGCTGTATTTTGGATTCATGCAGGGAAAGGTTAAGTTGCTGTGTAGACACATGAGAGAAGTTCAGCAAGGTAATAATGAGAGAATGTGACCACATGGTCCTGCTGGAGGCTGCATTTGCAGATGCTCAGGGTTTAATCCGTTGCCATCCTGTTGTTTCCTTAGCAGAAGCAATGCCTGTAAGTTGAAAATATTTTTGTTCAAGAGCTTCTAAAGATAAAGATATTAAAAAGAATTCAATGGAAATGTAATGTTGCTGTTGTTTTATGGATATTCGTTCAAGTACGTAGTTTATTCTTAAAACGTTCGCTCTGTGATTGCAGTAATTTAATTAGTCAAGTTTCCTTCTCAATTCATATTTTGGATTTCATTTAGTGTAGCTATATTTAATTTGGTTGTAAATGGGAAAAATTGGTCAAATTATAACACAAAGTTTAACATGTCATGGGCACCAGGCCTGCTTTGTTATGTTGTTATACATTAACCTGTATGTAGAAGACATGACAGTAATTTTGTATTGGATATATTTCCTTTATTCTTTCAGTTTCACCCCTGTTGTCTTCATGCACAGGGAGTCTTCACTAAAGGTTCGGCGCAAGAGAGCTATATCCTGACTCGTGTGGTTGTGAAAGGAGTTTGGCTTACTGTCTACACCTCAACTAGGACAGTTTATATGGCAAGCCCTTTTAACATTTAATCAGTAGGGCTGACTAGTAGCAATTTAGTTTTCACTAGTGGAAACAATTTTGACATGTCGAAATGTTAATTTAAGATATCTGTAAAACAATTTTGACATGTTACAAATATATTTTCACATGTAGAAATTACATTTTGACTAGTCAACACTGATTTACAGATATCTTTAATTTAATTACAGATATCAGTAATTCCTTTGTCACTAGTAAGAAAAAGAATTACAGATATCTACAATTTAATTTTGACATGTCGAAAAAGGATTGTGACTAGTGGAAATGTAATTTCCCATTTCAGATATCTACAGTTGCATTTCTGATATGTCCGACATATCATCAAGTACCACAAAGCTATTGGTCGACTTTTGAATAGGCTATGTCTACCTCATGAATATTCAACAAAGGCTAATGCTTTGTGAAAACACGCGTTATTTTCCGTTGGCAACACATCTACTGCTCCACAGTCCATTCCAGTAAATGGCGGTAATGCACCTATAAATTGGTTTACCCACCACCATTTAAACTTAAAAATTCTGTCAAATGCAGAAACTGCCGTCTCTGTATTAATAATTCCTTCTCTCTCCATTTTCGCTCGTCACCGCCAAATTAGCTCGGTGAGACGATTTGTCTTTCCTAGGATGGCAAACTCATGACCCGCCCTACTCTGCCTCTGACTGGCCAGTACTCGTTGCAGGTAAGCCAATCAGAGGCAGAGTAGGGCGGATCATTCGCCCAAATTACCATATGCATTTCGGATATGTAGCCCAAATTACCATATTCATTTTGGATATGTGTGTATGTCATTGAAGATATCTACAATGACATTTTGACTAGTGGAAATTCCTTTTTTGATATCTGAAATTCAATTCTGACTAGTTATAAAAGACATTGTAGATATCTTAAATATATTTGTTACTAGTAAGAATATAATTTTCACATATTACAATTGTTTTTCAGATATCTGAAATGCTATTTTAGATATCTCAAATGCAATTCTAGATATCTGAAATTACATTCTTACTAGTTACAATTCCAAGCCAACATATCACTAATTTAATTTTGACTAGTCAGAATTGAATTTTAGATATCTACAATTCCATTAATGATATCTGTAATGTAAGAACAATTGTAGATATCTATAATGAACATTGCCACTAGTGAGAACTGAATTGTTGATATCATTAATTAACATTTTGACTAGTGAGAATTGAGTTGTAGATATCATTAATTAGAATTATAACTAGTCAAAATTACATTGTGGATATGTCGACTTGGAATCGTAACACGTCAAAGTTGAATTATAGATATCTGTAACTGAGTTTGAATAGAAGTCAATGGTAAAAGTTGACTAGTTGTAATTAAGTTACTGATATCTACAATTAACATTTCCACTAGTAAGAAATGAATGGTTGATATCACAAATTTACATTTTGACTAGTGTGAAATGAATTGTAGATATCTTTAATTAAAATGGTTACCTGTCAAAATTACATTATGGATATGTTGGCTTGCAATTCTAACGAGTCAAAAAGCAATTGTTGATATCTACAATTGATATTACTGCTACTGATTAAATGTTAAAAGGGCTTGCCATACAGTTTAAACACTCCAAGTAATTTATCCAAGCTTAACCTAATAACATATTTTGCATAAACTGCCATAACTCTTGCATTGCATTGTGCAATTGCAGCCACATTTAGTTTCACATCAACTCTGAGTGATCTTGCAAAATCTCATCACCAACAAGTTGGGAATAACTTCCATCATGAAAAAAATGGCACTAGTCTTCCTTGCACTTCCTTCCTAGGATTTAATATTCAGGATAGTCACATAAAAATCTGTGTGACTGTCATATCTATTTTGATGCAGATCCAAATCCAGTATCCATGTAGATTAAAAACTTAGTAACTGTTTCTATTATTAAAATCAGAATCAGCTTTATTGGCCAGGTATGTACACATACAAGGAATTTGACTCAGGTTTTTCATTGCTCTCAATGTTACACATAGTTAAACACACAAGAACCATCTCCAGGAAGATAGATAGAAATAGACATAAAGCTAAACACAAAGATAGGTAACAATAAACATGGGACTACTATGTAAAAAACCCCCAACACATTTAGAGGATTGTGCAGCCTTGGTGGAGGTATGGGCTCTCTGAGTGCTACAGTTTCCACATATGTTAGACTTGCAAAAAAAAAACCACATATCAGCTGTGTCTCTCACTTTGCACTTCCAGGCAGCAACACAGGCATTGGGAAGACTACAGCCATAGATCTAGCTAAAAGAGGAGCCCGAGTGATTCTGGCCTGTCGCAGTAAGCAGAGAGGAGAGACTGCTCTCGAGGAAGTCAAGAGGGTGAGTAGAAACCTATCATGGCCTGTTTCTTCTATCAGGATTGACTGATTTACTGCCATTGCTCAACCAAGTCCAGAATGCCTTGCTGACGAGGTTGCAGGTACCCCATGTCATGCAGAAGCTTATAGTTGCTTGTAATAATGCAGTGAGGATGTAATTGTGTGTATAAAGTTTATACAAACTAGGCATATATTTGTTAACATAGATGTACCCATGTCAGGCTCCATCATAACAGAGGTAGATGGTAGCTGATATCTATAAATTCAAATTCAAATAGCTTTATTGGCATGACCATAATGAAATACAGTATTGCCAAACTACTGTACGAATAATGGACGTTGACAATTACAATATAAAGAAATCTTTACATATACATTTACTCTATGTATATATGCATTTTGAACAGTGTTTTTCTGGTGCTGTTGAAGTTTCGTACAAAGAAACCAAACCAAGCAAACCAAAGTGCTTGATGAACAAAAAAAGTTTTTAAAATGGTCAGTTACAATGGGCATAAGGTAGTAACCCCCCCCCCCCCCAAGAAAAAAAGAAAAAGAAAGCCATGCTGGAGATGGATTTGCCTTTTTGAGGTCATATATAGAAAATGGCACCGTATATAATTTCATGTGAGTTCTCCTTTGAACACAGGCGTATTTCTGACTCACAAGTGCCCTTGCTCTACCAACCCATTGTTGTGTTCCAATAAGTGAGGTAGTTCTATATCATTCTGCACACTGGTCCACCCTAATCATTTAAAACACTATTGCAAAAAAATTTGGCATTTTGGGAAATAGCCATGTTGCCACACAGAGGTGACATTAATAACAAACAACTGTATCCCTTTATTTTATATTTAACTACTCATTCAGTGGAAATACTGCTCAATGTATCCCCCAGGAGAGTGGCAGTAATCAGGTGGTGTTCATGCAGTTGGATCTGGGGAGTCTCAAGTCTGTTCGCAGCTTTGCTGAAACCTTCCTGAAGTCTGAACCCAGACTGGACATCCTCATCAACAACGCAGGTTCGATTCTTTCTTTGCAGCTTAATGTCATGAACCTGCACAGCATCAAGAAACGCTTGTTCAGATGTTTGCATCATTGTCTGTCTTCACTGCTCATTTAAACTTTGATTTTAACAACAACTTCAAAGTTGAATGCAGGAAGACATGATTCTCCTGGATGATACAGCGTGGTATGTTAGGCAGCAGCTGTAACTGTTTCAGCTTTGGTATGTTGAACGTCACTTAATACTAGCACCCAGAGTTATAAAAATATGAAAGATATGACACGTTAATTAAATATATGTACATTGGAATGGGTGTGTATACTTCAACGCTTGTATAACTGCTTTGAATTTTTAATTTAATTAAAGTTTCCTATTAGTTAAATAATAGGAACAGTTGGACATGTATTTACATTCACAAAATAAATTTCTGAGAAAATTGAAATGTGTACAAAAATTATACACCATTATATTTATGACTGATCGTGAACCTATATGAAAATGGATTAATGTGTACTTTAAATGTGTTTTTGCTTAGATTAAAAAATGAATTGGCAGATTGAACTACTGTTCACTAATCAGTTTCCCCACAGTTTCCCTGTGCAGTGAGGGTTTATTCCTGACATTTTGGGGGTAATCACTTTCTGTTTTACCTTGATATAAAGTGGTTCAGATAATTTGGCTAAACTATTGGCTTGTTTATAACCTGTCTGATCCTCTGACTGCTTCTGTTTCTTCACCTATCAAAGTTTGTATAGCAATGTTGCCATGTTCTGAGATCTTAGGAATTACTTTAGAGTGTGCAGTGGTATCTTAATTGATTGAAATGAAGCCAAAGCTTCAAAAATAGGATCCAAGTTGTCATAAACTGAAATGATCCTTTAACCCTCATTCTACCGACTGGGATACCCGCAGACCCCAGAGGTATACTTTTTGCCATATCTCACAGGTGTTTTATTCTGTCATTCCAATTTTTCATGACTTTGTCAATCACTTTGTTCCTAATTACTTCATGTGATTGTGGTGGGGTCCTGGGGGCCCTAGTCAAAAGCACCCAGTTCCGCCTATGCAGTTTTAATAGATGGAACTATCTGTTGATTTTATGTTTGCCATGGGTCCCAGTCTAAAGTCTTTATCTACTTTTGTATTGTAAGAAAATAAAATTAAAAAGTGTTGAAGTTTGAATGACTGTGGGTTTGATTCAGTTATTTTCTATTGGGGTCAAATTGACCCTGGTTGGTTTCACCATATAAATATAACACAAGTAATCTTTACTTGAATTTACTGAAAACTAAATGATAACAGAATCAAAGGGTGGTAAATAGCTGACATTTTATTGATTTGGGAGCTTGAGGACTGAAGAGTTTAATCAATTTTCTATGCAGGAACTCTGAGTGTCTTCATATTCAAGGAATCATGCTCTTCCATAGATGTTAGATGGTTTAAAGCCTTGCTTATATTCATGTTGCCATGTCTCCATATTTTTGTCACAGGCATTTACCTGCAGGGTCGAACAGAAGACGGACTGGGAATGATGTTTGGCATAAACCACATTGGTCACTTCCTGTTAACCAGCCTGTTGATGGAGCGGCTGAAGGAGTGTGAACCGAGCAGGGTGGTCAATGTGTCGTCTGTGGCACATATCTCTGGAAACATTGATTTTGACTGCCTGAACACCCACAAAGCTCTGGGACTGGGGACCTCATACATGGAGGTTCTTCAGGTCTACTCCCATAGCAAGCTGTGCAACGTCCTCTTCACCCATGAACTGGCCAAGAGACTGCAGGGAACCAAGGTCACCTGCTACAGCCTCCATCCAGGTCAGTAGTCAGAGTATGTCACCATACAACTCATTCAAACAAATGGGCAATATGGTCTTAAAACAGGGAATTATAGTACACTGGTTCCAAAAAATGGGGTGCAACTGGAGTGTTTGAGGGAGTTAAATACAGTTCAACACAAACTGAGGACAAGTGGCGAGGCTCTAGGTTGCAATGTAGGTTGGTCAGTCCACTACTTTGGTCCAGATAGAAATTTCTAGACAAATATTGAAAGGATTGCCATGAAATCTGGACCAGACATTCATGGTCCACAGAGGATGCATCCTAATGACTTTGGTGATCCCTTGATGCTAGGCTGCTAGCATGGCCGAAGACCCTTTTTTGGGTGGAGGGGACAGGACTTGTTAGGAAAGATAATGATTTTTATGTAATTGTCATGTAATTTGTATGTTCACCAACAGGGTTTTATATAAAAATACTAGAAATTTTGAAAACTAAAAATGTTCATAGGAAGATCAGGCAACTAAAACCACTTTATTTTATGTATTTGCAGGAGCTATCAACTCTGAGCTGGCAAGGAACACTAACCCAGTAGTTCAAATGCTCCTGAAGCCCCTGACTGCTTTTTTCTTCAAAGACACCATTCAGGGAGCCCAGACCACCCTGCACTGTGCTCTCCAGGAGGGGATTGAACCTCTCAGCGGACGTTACTTCTCCAACTGCACTGTGAGAGAAGTCTATGCCAAAGCCAAGGATGACGCTGCAGCAAAGAAGCTGTGGGAGCTCAGTGAGAGACTGTGTGGCCTCGCATAAAAAGCTTTCCATCAAATTCCTGATACTAATTATGGGTAGATATCCTTGAAGGCACCTGACACATACCATGAAAGCTGGTTAGCTGGTGATGAATTTCCCCGAAAGAGATTAATAAAGTTCTTCTTCTTCTTCTTGGCAGGCATGATTAGGCAAGTAATATATGACAAAGAGAGCCAGTCTTACTAGACAGACTATCTTTGAGTTACCATGACTCAGTAGTTTTTACAGCACTGTTAAAACATTCATATTGATGATTATTTTGTATATTGTATGCATATGATGTTTAAATAAATAAGGGGGGGAGGGGGGTGACAGACTAGTGAATCAACTTATACCCACACATCACTGGAGCATATTTTTGAGTTTTAATCTACATTCATTTATAACTAATGAATAAGGGTAGATTATTAGATGCTATACTGTGCATTGGACGTTTCACAGTAACGTTGTATTTATTGTGTTTTTTACTCCAAAACCAACCTCCATGGATTGCAAAACCTTGGGCACGGATTATGAACCGTTTATAAACCATGCTCTCGGATTTGTTAATTTGTCTTTTTTTTCTCAGCTGATCCCAGGGGGCCTCCGTAGAGCTCAGTCATTGTGGTAGAATAATTACTTTCAGGTATAAAATGTATGTGTTTCTGCATTGTCATGGTTAACATTTTACCTACTCTGCCAAGCATGTGAGAGTGGTTCCAGACTATCTAGTTGGAAAAATCATAAGACCTTGGGGTGTTCTTGACATGCTGGATGGAGACTGGATTCTGTTGTTTCGATTAGACAGCTAAGAAGACCCTATTTGGGACCTTGTCCTCTTGGGTATAACTAAACTCTTAGGGTCTTTTTCCGTGTACCTGTATTGTAAATGAATACATTCAATTTTAAGGCAATGGAGACTAATGAGTGTTTTTTATTCACCAAAATAGAGAACGATCTGAAAGTAAAATTTTAATTCATCAGCCATAATGCTTTGGTTTTATGAATGCAACATGGTTCCACTGTGTCTATACTGGACGCGTCCTACAAGCAGTGTAGGGATCAGGTTTTTCCATTTTACTCCCAGTGAACACCATACTGACAAGATCAGGGACTGCCTACATCTGCTCCAGACTTATGTTCTCACGTGTGTTACTGTATTAGTGTATGCCTGCGAGTGTGATCTGAGTGAGAGTCATTCAAATGACAGTATCAGTAGGAACATTAATATGACATTTTGAAATCTCAAATGACATTGTTCAAGATGGCTTTGCACTGAAATCCTCAACATGGGACTTTCCCTGGTTTTTAAGACATGCTGGTGACAATGTCATTACAAACTTGACTGCAGTGCTATTTAGAATACCTAATTCAGTTGTTAGTTAATCACTGTGTATAAGGCTGGATTACCAACTGGGCTCAGGTTAATTGTGCTGGAATTTGCACCACTGAAGTGCAGTATCAATTAGGCTGGTCCTGGATCGGGTAGTATTATTGCAGCATAGGAGTACTCATTGTTTTTAGTGTTTCTGGGTATAACAGGTTTCTGGGAACTTGGACACAACAGAGACCATACACAGTGCATTGACAGTAGGAGGTCATTAGGGACTACTATATAGTGAAAAGGATTCTGGGCACTAAGCAGGTTACTGGTTCAATAACATCAGAATAATGATGAGCCATTCCATGGCAGGACATGATACTGAACAACATATCTCCCTGGAGGTAAGTAGACAGCAGTAAAAAAAAATCATAAAATCAAAGAAGAAACTGTACTGACATTATGTAGCTGTAACAGCTCTTATTTTTGAAAGGAGTCTATTTAAAGAGAGCTTATGCAACAGAAAACAGAGCTGCAGCTAATAAAGTGAAGAATCAGTGACTTTGCTTTAGGTACGCTAATTTGCAAGCACTGACAGTAGGCAGTATTGGTGTCAGTGCTTACTAACTGGCAAACCTAAATCAAATGATCAGTGTTATCAGCTGCAGCTGCTTGTTAATGGCATTTTGGCAATTTTGGCACAGAGACACAGCACTTTGAGGGCTTTGAGACTCACTCTGAGTCTACACACCAAGGTAGGTACATCTAACACTGTTTACATGTGAAAACAACTTACATTTACACAGTCATTTTGACTTATTTTGCAAAAGTCATCCATCCACACTGAAACACCAAAACTGTAAAATAGAAAAGTCTTTTTGTACACCCTAACTTACAATTTAGGTGTTCTTGTTGACATATCTGTCGATCAAATGCACAGGTATATAATAGTGATTTGATCCCAGGGCGTCCAGGTACTTGAATATTTAAGGCACTAACCACATAACCACAACAATTTCAATTCTACTCAGCCTCGAGTCTACTCAGTGGAGATGCTGGCAGCAGGCTTGGCTCTGCATAGGTTAGGGGGAAATAAATCAGGACATGTTTTAATCTGCTCTGATTCTGTTTCAGTCATCAAGAGCCTGAGATCCTTCAGTTTCAGCCGACAAGATATTTTATTCTAAGTGTTGCAGGTACATTCCAGACTCATTCAACAAGGTATATCAATCCAGTTTATGTGGGTTCCTGCACATGTAGGTCTGAAGGGAAATGAGTGAGCGGACAGGTTAGCAAATCAAACACTACAGAGAAATACAGTAGATTTACAAGTAAATTACAAGCAAATCAGAGGTCAAGGGAATAGTTTGGAACAAGGCAGTAGAAGAGTGGCAAGAGCAGTGGAACACTGAAACAAGAGGACAATTTCTGTATCAGTTTAATAGCAAAGTCAATTCATCATTTAGTAGGTCAAGAAAAGAAGAGGTCACTTTCCATAGAATAAGACTTGGTCTTTCCAATCTAAATAACACACTTAATTCAATTCAATTCAGTTTTATTTATATAGCGCCATATCATAACAAAGTTATCTCAGGGCACATTTTCGAATAGAGCAGGTCTAGACCGACTCTTTATATTTACAGAGACCCAACAGTTCCCACCATGAGCAAGCACTATGCGACAGTGGCAAGGAAAAACTCCCTTTTAACAGGTAGAAACCTCGAGCAGAACCAGGCTCAAGGTGGGCGGTCATCTGCCTCGACCGGTTGGGTTGAAGGGGAAGGGGGGAGCGGGAGAGAGAGAGCAGGAGGAAAGAGAACATACAGCAGCACAATACAGTATAGATATGGTAATGGCATTGATGTTAACACCAACGGAAACAACACTAAGAGCAACATTATAATAGCAATACTAATAACAACAGCAACAACAGCAATAGCAGCAGCGGGTGCAGAGCAGGAGCACGGGGGCAGCAGGCGACAGCAACCACAGACCCAGACTCTACAGCTCCGGAGGCAGAAATACCTGCAGAAAGCAACAGAAGGGGAGAGAGAGAGGAGAGAAAGCACACAACTACGGGAAGAAGTTGAATTAATAACAAGCATTGATGGGATATGAGGGCGTACAGATGGAGAGGAAGAGGAGGAGAAAGGAGCTCAGTGCATCATAGGAAGTCCCCGGCAGTCTAGGCCTATAGCAGCATAACTAAGGGGTGGCTCAGGGGTCACCTGAGTCAGCCCTACTATAAGCTTTATCAAAGAGGAAAGTCTTAAGCCTACTCTTAAATGTGAGGAGGTTATCCGCCTCCCGTACACAAACTGGGATCTGGTTCCACAGGAGAGGAGCTTGATAGCTGAAGGCTCTGGCTCCCATTCTACTTTTAGAGACTCTAGGAACCACAAGGAACCCTGCATTCTGGGAGCGCAGTGCTCTAGTGGGGTAATAGGGTACTATGAGCTCTTTAAGATATGATGGTGCCTGACCATTTAGGGCTTTGAAGGTGAGGAGAAGGATTTTAAATTCTATTCTGGATTTTACAGGGAGCCAGTGTAGAGAAGCTAATATTGGAGAAATATGTTCTCTTTTTCTGGTTCTTGTCAGTAAACGTGCCGCAGCATTCTGAATCAGCTGGAGAGTCTTAAGGGATTTATTGGGGCAGCCTGATAATAGAGAGTTGCAATAGTCCAGCCTAGATGTAACAAATGCATGGACTAGTTTTTCTGCATCTTTTTAAGACAGGATGTGCCTGATTTTTGCAATGTTACGTAAATGAAAAAAGGCAGTTCTTAAGGCAGTTCTGCCTACCCAACTTAAAGGTTGGGGCAGTTTTCTTTTGGCGCCATTGGGCAAAAATGCTATATTAACCGTGCAGCATATTGTAATTTAAGTGGTCTGAGAGCAGACCTCTACTTCACAAGTGGCAAAGAGGCATGATGACAAACAGTGGGGAATACCTTTTGACGGGGGACAGTGGTGTGTGTGTGTGGTGTACTAGCCTCTCTTCCTGCTGCTGGACGATGTTGCAGCTGCCTCTGGAGCGCTCTGCTCTGCGTCTTTGAGAAAATAAGTCACGGCAGGAGGAACCACGGTCTCGGTGAGGCTCACTCTAATAGAGTATGACGTATGTGGAAGCGTTAGTCTATTAGAGAAAAGGGAGATGTCAGGAGATCCGTTCAATATGTTTGAGCTGAGAAGAGCACTTACTTGTGCCCGGCAGACCGCTCCTGGGAAAGATTGTGTATGTTACAAAATGTTGGCAGATAACACATTGAGCATAGTGTTAAGACTATTTAACAGAGTTTGGGATACTGGCCAACTTCCTTCAGTGTGGAAACAAGCAATAATAGTGCCTGTTCAAAAACCAGGAAAAGACCCCTCAGATCCTTCTAGCTACAGACCTATTGCCTTAACTTCCCATTTATGTAAAACCATGGAACGTATGGTCACAGAGAGATTAACGAATTTCCTAGAAAGTAAAGCCCTTTTGTCCCCCTGGCAAAGTGGGTTTCGTAGGGGTCGGAATACAATGGATTCTGTATTGTGCTTAGAATCAGACATCAGGAAGGCACAGACTAACAAGGAAGTAGTGATAACTGTCTTCTTTGATGTGGAAAAGGCATATGACATGCTCTGGAAAGAAGGGATACTTATTAAATTGGAGTCATTGGGAATTGGCGGTAGAGCATATAATTGGGTTATGGACTTCTTATTTGACAGGAAAATACAAGTAAGAGCAGGTGCAGAATACTCCAGTGAATATACGGTGGAAAATGGAACTCCGCAGGGTAGTGTATGTAGTCCATTGTTATTCAACATAATGATCAATGACATCTTCTCTTAGGTTGAACAAGGCGTAGGAAAATCTTTGTACGCGAATGATGGGGCTCTGTGGATAAGAGGCCGCAATGCATCGTATGTCCATAAGAAAATGCAAGTTGCAATAGCTGAAGTGGAAGAATGGGCAAGTAAATGGGGTTTCAAGCTATCTGTAGCAAAAACGCAGGTAATTTGTTTCTCTAGATGGCATAAAATTGCACCCATGTCCATAAAATTGTATGAACAACCTCTTGAGCTAGTAAAAGCTATTAGATTTCTTGGGGTTTGGTTTGACGAAAAGCTCACATGGAATGTTCATTTGGATAAAGTTAAGAACAAATGTAAAAAAGGTCATCAATATACTTCGTTGTTTGTCAGGACAGGAGTGGGGAGCCAGTAGAGTATCTCTAAAAAATATATACTGGGCACTCATGAGATCTGTCTTTGACTATGGGTGTGTAGCTTACATGTCAGCAGCAGAGTCAAACCTCAAGAAGTTAGATGTATTACAAGCTCAGGCCTTGAGAATCTGTAGCGGCTCATTCAAAACATCTCCAGTATCAGCGATGCAGGTAGAAATGGGAGAAATACCATTAAGGATCAGAAGAGTTAAGTTAATGCTGGCATATTGGATTAATCTCCAGGGGCAATGTGATACTCATCCTGCCAAGAGGATATTAACAGACTGCTGGGAACATAATGAAACACATTTTATAAGTTTTGGGTGGATTGGGGATTCCTGGCAAAGGCAGGAAACATAGGCTTACATCAGTTACAGTACAGCCCCACAGTCTCAGTCTCTTCCATTCCTCCCTGGTTATTCCCCTTACCTAGTGTAGACCTCAACATACAGCAAGAACTGAAGGACAAGTCACAGCAACTTCCAGTATGGCGCATAGTCCAGAACTATTTTGAGCAACATTTTTCAGACTCAGTGTTTTTATTCACAGATGGCTCCAAAGATCCTGATACAGGGCGTGCAGGTGCAGCAGTATATATTCCGGTGAGTGAGTCATATATTAAGAAAAGAGTATCAGACCATTTGTCAGTATATACCACAGAGCTATTGGCAATATTATTGGCCCTGCAGTGGACAGAGGAGAAGGAAATAATGAACACCGTGGTTACATCTGACAGCTTCTCAGCATTAACAAGCATAAGATCTGGCAGATCATCATTTAGAACTGATATTCTCAATGAAATATTCCTTATAATGTACAGGATGGAAATTAAGGGTATATCTACTCATTTCCTTTGGGTTCCTGCTCATGTTGGTGTGGAGGGAAATGAGCAGGTGGATATTCTGGCCAAACAAACACTCCGAATCCAGCATGTAGACCTGCAAGTCCCACTAAGCAAAGCTGAAGCTAAGACATTCATTAGGACATATGCACAATCAGTATGGCAGGAGTATTGGGATGATAAGGAAACTGGAAGACATCTATATAATATACAAAGACTTGTTGGTGCTGGGAGGACGGAGGGCTGGAAACGAAGGGAAGAAAGAGAACAGGTCATACAGGTCTCAATCATACATTATATAAAACAGGCAAGCACCCAACCGGGAAATGCACATACTGTAGCCAACCAGAAACAGGCGAACAAGTAATACTTCATTGTAGGAAATACAATATCGAGAGGAGTCACCTGTTTCAGTCACTGAGGAAGGCAAATCACCATGACTTTTCATTGTCAGGTCTCTTGGGGAAAAAAGCAGGCAAGATATACTACAACGTTATTAAGTTTATAAAAAACACAGATTTAACTAAAAGAATCTAGTTTTTTTTTTTTTTTTTAATTCATTCATTTTTTTTAATTTTTGTTTTGTTTCTTTTCTGCATAAGCTCCTGCTCCACACTCCAGTCCAGCTGGTGGCGGTAACGCGCCTCTAAGCTGGTTTGCCAACCTCCAATAAACTACAGAAGAAGAAGAAGAAGGACGCGTTAGTCAATGTTAATAAAGAAAACACATCCGTAGTAAAGATACACCGAAGAACGAGCTCAGGATGTCGGCTCATTCTGTCATGAGAATATCCATTATGTCAGGAAGATAGTAGATACCTTAAGGATGCAAACTTCCGTAAAACCTTAAAGAAGAAGAATACGACTACTGTTGCTCGTTCCGCGCAGAGATGTCGGCATTGCTCTGCCTCTTAGCAGGAGCAGTTTGCTTTTACGTGATCGTGTACTACGGTGTGTTCAGGGGAGCGACGTGCTCGAGTCCAGCGACGCTCAAGGGGAAGACGGTCATTGTTACAGGTAACCAGCCTGCTCTTACCTGTCAGCTCCTCGTGGAAGCGGTGAGGGCGGCTCTGTTTTGTGAAACGCTTCCCCAAATGTTGTTCTGTGTCGGTGCTGGACTCAACCACCTTTCACCGACGCTCCAAACTGCTCCACCGACACAAACACAGGAATGTACGGTCAGACCAAACAGCAGAAACACGGCGGGGTGGTTCGTCGCTAGTCTCAAAGACTTCAATATGAAATAGATATAAACGCTCTCTTGAATTAGTATTCCAGATATTCTAAAGCCTAGATGCTAGATGTAGCCTAGTGTGTTGAAGTCTGTTGGTGTGCTTACTGTGGCTCTAGTCTTTTGCTTTACAAACTGCGTGTTTGCAGGCAACATTAAACTGACAGGCGCCATGGAGTTAAGCACAGCTCCTTGTTGTCGGTTCTTTTGTGGAGTTTGATGCATGCGGATTGTTTTCCCGCACAGGAAGCAACACTGGCATCGGCAAGGCCACGGCTCTGGACCTGGCAAAGAGAGGAGCCAGGGTGATCCTGGCCTGCCGCAACAAGGAGAAAGCTGAGGCTGCTGCTTTTGACATCCGCAGAGTAAGTACTCTGACAGCTAGAGAGGCTTCCACACCCTGTTGTACTGTAATCCATAGATATAAAACACTAGATGTGACATTACATCAGAAGTCCGCCATCTTACCTGGGTATTGTTTACAGTCTATGGACAGATATGTTTGCGACTATGGTTGTCGGCTGTGCAGCATTTAATTGTTTTACTAAAAGGACCAAATTCAATTCAATTCAGTTTTATTTATATAGCGCCATATCATAACAAAGTTATCTCAGGGCACTTTTTCGAATAGAGCAAGTCTAGACCGACTCTTTATATTTACAGAGACCCAACAGTTCCCACCATGAGCAAGACAGTGGCAAGTAAAAACTCCCTTTTAACAGGTAGAAACCTCGAGCAGAACCAGGCTCTAGGTGGGCGGTCATCTGCCTCGACCGGTTGGGTTGAAGGGGGGGGGCAGGAGGAAAGAGAACATACAGCAGCTCAATACAGCATAGATATGGTAATGGCATTGATGTTAACACCAACAGAAACAACACTAAGAGCAACATTATAATAGCAATACTAATAACAGCAACAACAGCAACAGCAGCAGCGGGTGCAGAGCAGGAGCACGGGGGCAGCAGGCGGCAGCAACCACAGACCCAGACTCCACAGCTCCAGAGGCAGAAATACCTGCAGAAAGCAACAGAAGTGGAGGGAGAGAGAGAGAGAGAGAGAGGAGGGACCAAAGAGACCAGGGAGGTTGGCATCACTCCACGTGTCAGTATAGAGTAGATGAGAGGTTTTATTTTTTACATATGGGTCAACTAAAACTCCAAAAGGTTAGTGAACTAGGTAACTTTACTGTTAGCTAGTAAGGACCAGCTGAGTTCTAAGTTAGTGCTGATTGCTAGCTCTCGACAGCATTGATCTGTTAGCTAAACAGATGAGTTATAACCAGAAAACATTGCTTTAATGTTAGCTACGCTAATTTAGAGTTCAAAGGTAACGTTTAGTAACGTTAACGTTATAACAAAGTTATTAATAACATTTGACCACTAAGCAGCAGAGTCCATGCCAATCAAGTGTAACGTTAAAGTAAACGACACGTTAACGACAAGCGCTCGTCTTCACTCCTAAATCCCATTTAATAAATCACCAGGCAAATCAACACAACAGGAACGTTACACAACACGGAACACTAACCAACCACACAGTTCCTTCCTGGAATGGCAAGTCATTATGACACGTTGCATCTAGTGTTTTATATCTATGCTGTAATCCAGGAAGAGAACTGAGAGTTCCAATTCAGATGTCAGCAGTTAGTAGATCGCCTTATCTAACAACTGTGTCCATAAAGCATACAGTTCCAGATATACTATAAAATCTGGACTTTATTTAGCATACCCTCACTGATATAAATGGGGCAGACAAAATAGGTAATAATAGAAACACACCCCTCATTATAACCCAATACAGTTCAACAGCACCACAAACTGCAGCCTCCAGAATGACCATACAGTTGAATCAACACCTTTCTAAAACAGCTGAATCAAAAACTGAACATTATAAGCTTCATAAGGGGAGGATTTATTGCAGGACTGTTGCATTAGACTGCATTAGTTTTAGCTAGGTGGACATAATAAACTGGCAACTGAGTGTAGTGTTCACACACTCAGTTTTTGTAGAAAAAGCATACCAGGACCACCCCTTTGTTAATCTCTATAAACAGATATCTGCATATGAATGCAGAATCTGTTGGCAAGGGATAAGATTTTGGTACCGGAAGTGTTCTGGTTTCATCAGTCCATCTGGGGAGCGAAAGAGGCGGAATGCCTTAGCCAAAATGTCTTCTGGACCCAAAACACCTACAAAAACTATAAATGTTCAACATGTGTAATACAAAAAACAATTTGCTTTAGCAAGTTGCTAACTGGACTGTAAGCAATGACCAGCACACGGAAGAGGAAGTCTTAGCCCAGATATCCGGTGTAGCCAGCAGCTACAAAACATTGGCTGTTGTCCCCAGAGGCTAAATCGTCATTGGACAATAGCTGGTGGGTTCCTTTGTTAACCCACAATTAGACTTGTCCACAGTCTCTGCACATTTGTAATAATGTGGAGGTAAGTTGTTGTGATAATCAGGATGTGCAGGTGTTTTTTTTTAATCACTCTGACCACAGTAATTGTGAAGGAGACTGCATGTTGTCCACACTGTCAACACCACCCAGACTGCAGGAAACATTATTTTCAGTGTTTTCTAATGTATTTTCAAATGCAGAAAAATCAGCAAGGCAAGTTTTTTTTTCTTGATACTGTATGTGTATTACAGCCAGACTTACCTTGCATTAATGTCTTTCAGGAGAGTGGGAACAATCAGGTGGTGTTCATGCAGTTGGATCTGGCGAGTTTCAAGTCTGTTCGCAGCTTTTCTGAAACCTTCCTGAAGATTGAACCCAGACTGGACATCCTCATCAACAACGCAGGTCAGGATGTTAAAATATGGTGGAATATCCCTTTCCTTTCCCTTTTTCAAACATAAAAACAAAATGAAAAAGTACAGATAAAGGAAACAATATCAGTTACATTTGACTTCACCACTACTGTGCTGTAAAATGGAAGTACACTGTTAGCCCTTTTCCACCAACCTGGAACGGGTTCCGTTTAGGTTTGCGTACCTAAATTTGAACCGTTTGGAGCATTTTGACTAAAAATAAATTGGTTCGGGACCTGAAAAGTTGGTTCCCAGCTGGAACCAAAAACTAGCAGGTTCTCCTTGACCTGAAGTGCAAACCGTGACGTCATCAGTGGACGTGTCATATTGTACAGGGTGGAAAAAGAGGATGGAGAAGGCAACAATGGTCTATGGTCTACTATGGTAATAGTAACGTATGGTAATATGGTAACGTCTTCTTATCATTGAGTAAATGGATCAAAACAAATATCTGTAACGGAACAAAAGCTCGCAGGTAATCAACGCCATCCGCCATCTTGCTCCTACTGTTTACTTCCGTTGATGACGCATCCTTGATTACAATGGTTCTGCTTTGGTGGAAAGAGGACAAGAGTGATTGAACCAGTCGTGTGTTTCAGGTGTGATGGGTACAGGACATACTGAGGATGGCTTCGGCATGGCGTTTGGGGTGAATCACTTGGGCCACTTCCTGCTCACCAACCTTCTCCTGGAGCGACTGCAGCAGTGCGGTCCCAGTCGAGTGGTCACCGTGGCTGCTCTTCTGCACCGCTTTGGCACCATTAATTTCTCTCTGCTGGCTTCCAAGAAGGATTTAGTGTCCGGTCAGTCTACCTGGCACAACTTTGAAGCCTACTGCAACAGCAAGCTGTGCAATGTGCTCTTCACCAGGGAGCTGGCCAACAGGCTGGAGGGCACCAGTGTCACCTGCTACAGCCTCCACCCAGGTCAGTGCTTACTGCACATTTTCTGAAGGAATTTAATGTGATGTAACATGATCTCTGGCGGCTTTGTTAGAGGTCAAGACAGATCAGCTAATCTAAAAATTGTTACTGTAAAGCTTATAATCCCGATATAATATAAAATGTGGACTTTATTTAGCCTACCCTCATTCATATAAATGGGGTGGACAAAATAATAGAAACATGCCCTTCATTATAACCTGATACAGTTGAACAGCACCACAAACGCCAGCCTCCAGGCTCTCTGTCATTCAGACCTAGGTCTCTGTTACGTAAATGTGCCATTATGGCTGTATTCAAACATGATATGACATACAGGGAACGAGACACAGTGCTTGTCGTGTGATAGTGTTAGGAAGCAGTATCACTGCTGAAGAACAGCGGTGAGTTGAAGAGGAAGAGCAGTGTTTTCTGGATTTTAAAACTTCAGTTCAAGCCTTAATTAATGACCATCATGAGCATGAGGGATGCTTGCCCCCCTCATTTCGCTCATCTCACTCACTCATATCACTCTTTACTCATTTACTAGTTTATTTTAGAACATTTTATTTTATTCTACTGCCTATTTTATAAAGTCTGACAGTGCACAGACATAGATTTTTTCCAAATTGAAATTTATTTCACTCTGTAAGTCATTACACAAACTATTTGGGAGAAAAGAAAAGAGACAAACAAACAAAAAATGACAATAACAATTACTTCCAGCCTGTCCATTCTAAACAGTACATTTTAATCTTGTTGGTTAACAATTAATGATCGGTTAACGAGGGTTGGCTGTCGGACAGAAAAAAAATATTCTAAATTTGCATCCCTACAGCAGAGAATTTTCAGTCTGTTGCTATCTTGAAACTCCAGCAGTAGTTGATTGCACTTGTTGTTACTGGGGTGTTATGGACCCCCAGTGTGGCTGCCACTAGTTTATATTATGTCTGAACAGTATCTGATTGCAGGTCTTGTAACTGAAAGAGTAGCCTACCTGTAAGCCCAGCTGTGTTTCACAGTTAACATGGAGCGCTTCAGCCAAACTTCACACATGTTTGGATAATTTCTTCTTCTTCCAGGAGTCATCTACACAGAACTGGGTCGCAGTATGAGCTTGTGGCAGCAGCTCCTCATGATGCCCTTTGCCAAGCTCTTCTTCCTGGACCTTGAGGGGGGGTCCCAGACCACCCTGCACTGTGCCCTGCAGGAGGGCATCGAGCCTCTTAGCGGACGCTACTTCTCTAACTGTGCACTGCAACAAGTGGGAGCCAAGGGACGAGATGATGCCCTGGCAAAGAAGCTGTGGGAAGTGAGTGAGAGGTTAACCAGTTTGTAATAAGAGACGGAATCTTAATCCAGAAGCTCCAGCCTCAACACGCCTCCAGTGTTAGTGCCTTACTGTTGGTCTCAAGAGCTGGTTTTACTGAATTACATCTGGGAATGTTCTTCCTCCTTGACTATCAGTTACAAACTGCATCTTGGCAGGATTTAAACTTGCTTAAAAAAGCACAGGTATAATTAATACAATCATCTGCAGCAGGTACAAATGCTAATCCAAGAAAGGAAAATGCACTAAAATCTTAAAGGGTAGTTCCGGTATTTTTAAACCTGAGCCCTATTTTTTTTTTTTTTTACAAATGTTGGGGTCTAAATGACTAATAGTTACCCAACGATTTGGAATTGGTCCACAAAAAGATGAGGACAGATGTGCTTGTACCAGACTGTATCTATGCTTATCATCAACAACAACCTTCACCCCCGATTGCTATCACTCACAAATTCCAGCCAAACATGTCATCTCAAAATATCAGATCACGCCAAAAAAAATGTAACCCAATCAGAATGACAGAATTCAGTGCATTATATGGGATGATGACTATTAATTGCAGCAGGTAACATTTGAAATAAAAGACTAAATGCAATGGTTTTGACAAATTTAACAACATAAGGAAATGTAGTTTCTGTGAGGGAGGTGTGGGTAACATCTTGTTAGCAGTGGGGTGGACCACCCTGTGGAAGCACTGGAAAGTCAGGAGACAGACTTTAAAGGTTCATTCATACAGTCTGGCTGAGCTGGGTTAAAATAAAAGTCTTACATTTCAGTCTTTCAGAAAGAATAGGGACAGAAATTAGGTAAACGTGTAATATTCCTTAAGCAACTCTTATTAGTCTATCAGCTGCTAGGGTAAGTGCAGTGGTTTGTTATGGGAAGATGGAATAGCAGCTGTTAAAGACCTCTTAATCAAATAACCACCTTGTATTTTTCATTGTTCATATTATTTTTCAAGGCCTCTCGTCCCATGCAGGGGTGAGTGCTGGGGGTTGAGATTGGGTGTTCTGTGCCTTTTTTATTGTATTTTATTGAGCAAGTTGCTTTCACTGCACAACAAAATTAATAAACGTTGAATAACAAAGAAAGAAGTTTTATTTGTTACAATATTTTTTATTCTTATTATGTTGTCATATTTGCTGTTCAGTTCCATTGACATTGTGATTTTTGGATCTAATGTGGGTGGAGTATACTTTTTATATGTATATGAGTCAAAACAGCCATGAGAAATGGGTAAATTTACAATCATGTTATGTCTGTTTCAGAGGCTGCTGAAGGTGGGTTTAGTCTCCTAAAACAGTCAAGTGAAACAATGTGAATGTACTGGAGCTTGTCTATTTCCAGTATGTCCACAGGGGGGCAGTAGCGTAACACAACTCTAACAGAAACTGCAGCATCTCTTCCTGCTGTTCCTTGGCCATTGTTGCTTGGAGCAAGGTTGTTGAGGACCGTAACCCAGCAGACCTATGGATTCTGTTCATTATGAGCACTGATTATTAACACGGGTAGGCATGAAAGCCAGGTCAGTTGTGTGTGTTAAGAGAGGTGCTCTTGTAATTACTCAGTAGCACATTCTTCTGCACAGGCTTCTCCTTTAACCTCAGTGTTGGTGGGGAGGAACACACTTCCACGATCGATTCCTATCTCCTCCTGCCTTCAACTATGCCTCTGCCCCCCCACCCCCCTCTGCTGTTTCTGCTACATGCTGAAAGGACCTGTGGTAAACTTGAATCCTCCTTGAGTTGCAGCTTTAATGACAATCTTTTTTTTATCCAGTTAAAGTTCAGCACTTCACCTCACCTGTTCCAGCAAACACTGGGCAAACAGTAATAATCTAGAGGTCACTGAGTTCAACATCAATTCAAGCAAAAATGCAAAGTTTAACAAAAACACTTTCAGTGAAAACTCTTGACAGCATGACTGACAGACAGCTGTGGATTACCCTTAAAACAGAAAGAAGACATTGTTTCTGAGAATTGGTAAGTTTTTTTAAATGTCATTTTGTTCCTTTCACCTCTACTGTATTGGGATCGAAGCAGAAATCTCAAAGACATCTCAAAACCTCAGTAAATAAAACAAAAAACTCTGTATGGCTAGATACCACTAAAAGTGTTGGACCAACTCTTTACTGAAATATAAAGGATTTAAAATAGTACTCCTTGAACTTTAAAAATTCTGGTAAACATGGTCATTTTTTTCTTTCTTAAGCTGTTTGCTCTTGTCTTGCTTTAGTGGCACCTAGCTGTACACTGCAGGGTAGGATGGTGGTTGGGGCTCAGTAGGTAGAGTGGTTCGTCCATTAATAATAGGGTTGTATGACCCCTGCCTCCTCCTGTCCACATGTCCTATTTGTCCCCCAGGGGGACATACGACCGCAATGAGCCCCCTCCATCGTTCCCTGTCTTTGGCAACATTTTGAGCCTCCCCCTAGTTTAAGTTTGTTGTGGCTAGCTCGTCCGTCACAGGTCTGTTCCAGGTCATTTTGGGTCTTCCAGGTTTTCTTTTCAAAGCACATGACTTAGCCGTGACCATAGTCACATCTGCCTCATTTCAGAGATGATGTTTTTGCCTTAGTTTTTTCTCCATAATTCCAAGGATCCACCTGTTTGCTTAGCAAATATGTCAAGCTTTTCGGTCTTTCTTTGTATGTTGTGGTAGTTGGTGTAAAGCAGGGGTGTCAAACTTACGGCCCGCGGGCCAGAACCGGCCCGCCAGAGGGTCCAGTCCGGCCCACTGGATGAGTTTTTGCAAAGTGTGAAAACAGCAGAGAAGTCATTTGTTCCCATTAAGCCCTAATAAGAGCAGCAGGCTCAAAGCCCTGAAGGACCTGAGGGACACTGAACGAGGCCCAACAGGTCCAGCAAAGGCTGCTGTTAAACTGATGCACATGATGACTGTTGAGATCGCACGTCTCATCATCTGCTGTGTACGTGCGTTGTTAATTCATTGTGACCATCTTCAGAATGTGCTTCTTCACATAGAAGGGAAGAATCTGCAGGTGTTTTACTGGTCCGGCCCACTTGAGACGAAACTGGGCCGCATGTGGCCCGTGAACTAAAATGAGTTTGACACCCCTGGTGTAAAGGATGGCTAGGTCAAGTCCAAGTCTTCAAGCTGCCGGAACAAGGTCCACTGAATGCCTCTGGGTTTATCTGCTGTGGTTCGGGACATAATCCAATCGATGAAGACTTGTGGGAGGACGCAACCTCGTCTTGCTCTGGACTGAATAGGCAAACACTCAGAGAGGGTTTTACCCATGATGACACTGCATTCAATGTGTTCATAGAATGCCTGGATAATAGGTATAAACTCATGTCAAGCTGTATGAATTTAAATGGAACTATTCAGTTAGCTGCAGGAGTTGATACAGTAGAGAGAGCAACCCTGATGAGATTCAGTTGTAGACAGTCAAGTTGCATGAAACTTTTTCATGTGAAACACCAGCCTAATGTGATAGAGTTGAATCTGCCCATGCATATATTACATGTATAATTATGTAACTTCACAATACTAGCAGCCATGAGTCCCGCAGTTGGAAAAGTGGTAAAAGGCTTCAGAAAGCTTCAGAAACTAGTTTGGACTAACATTAGAGAGTCTTTTACCTATAATTAGTACAACATGACATAGTTCTTTCAAGGAAGCTCACTAGGAAATTAGTATTAATAAAGTGTTACTGTTATATTTCCCAACATGGAGAAGCAAATGCTGTTTCAAAAGTATTCTCCATGCTACCAGGAATAAAATTCTAGTGGCCAAATACTAAATCCTTATTTATCAATCAAATGTATTATACTGATCCCTAAAAAGTACTGGAATCAGCCAAAAAATGTGTACCATGTGTACAGTTTCAACTGTACAAAAAAGAAAAAAGATTTCCAGAGAAAATACAGAGGACATAACTTCAGTGTGGGGTGAGGTGATGTTAGCAAACATAATGCGTGCCTTGCAGTCACACTTAATAATATTGCAGAAAAGCAGGAGAAATGATAAAAATGTGTTACAGCCTTATTTCCTGAAGGCTCATTAGAAAAGAAAGCAGTGTTGTTTCGGGCCAAAGGTCTGCAGCTCAGGAGTGTGCACTCTTCCTTGATCTATACTTCATAGATGTTCTGTCAGTCCTGCTCCACTCTCTTGTTTGAGAAGCAGCTCACTGATGACTTGTGTGTTGTGTTTGCTTTGGGCAGACTCCACAGCGCTGCAGTACTTAGTGACTGGATTAGTGCATCAATTAGGCAGCTTCTGGATGCATAGAGCCATGCTGATTGATTTAGATGCTGTGGGAGCTGTGTGCAGGTTATTTGTATGAGGACAATATCAACATATCGGTGTGAAAGAAAAACTGATGTTTTGCTCAGTCTGTTTCACTTTGTCACTGTTTATAACAGATAGACAATTTCTGCCATGTTTGCTGCCAGTCAGAGTGGAGATAAAAGTGGCCTCTATTTGTAAATAGAGTAGAGTAGTTAGTGTCAGTCAGCAGTTAGAGCCACCATGAATGAACAGACAATGGAAATTGCGTCATCTACAGAATTTCAAACGTCATCAACAGGAAATCCAAGCAAACACGTGACACTAGTACCCTCATTGTCTGATTGACAGGAGATCTTAGCTTGCACCAAAAGGAGACAAAAACCATTGGGTTCTCATTGAGGCTATGTGTAGTGTCTTCTAATGGCGGTCTACAGTCTGTGGGATATGCAACTTCTGCAGTTGGCTAGGAAAAATTGGCCACAAGGCTGACTCTGCTGCACCATATCCATATCTTTTAATACATCCATCAAGCCCAAGACTCTAGGAACACACTGCCCCAAAAATACTTTTCCCCATACACAATCATTAGAAAAGTACAGAGCCCCCGAAAAGGTCACAGTGGGAATTGTTTTTTTCTATTTTGTGTTACTTTGCAACAACTTTTGCGTTCCCTCACAATATTTTGTGTTACTTATACATTTTGCATTCCCTCTGATCCATAGAGAAAGGCTGAGCGGTATTGTGTGGGTGCACACAGGTCCAGCAAAGTCTGTATCATTGCAGATAAACAGATAACTAGCGGAGCTAGTGAACCTAGCTCTCTCACTGACTGCTGCCGAGGCTGATTGAGACAGCTGTACCATAGCTGTGATTATGACTCCATAGGATGACTGAGCTTTGGCTGTTGCCGTCTCTGTGATTGTGGCTGTAGCCATGGCTGTGCTTTGGTTGTTATGATTATGGCTGTGACACATTAGTTTATAATGGGTGTAACACTAACTACATGCAGGGGTTGTGTGTGTGTGTGTGCAGTGAATTGACATGGTTGTGCTGGCTGAGCGTTCTCTGCTCCTGTATTCCTGCCCTCCTGTGGTGTATTGGTAACACATCTGTCATATCTGTTAGAAGCACAGCGGGTTCAAGTCCTTGGCTTAACGATGCTTAATGAAAAATATTGTGAGGCAATGCAAAACTTAATGCGAGGGAACGCAGAATTATGGTGAGGGAGTAGTTCAGAAATAAATGTACGCCATGACCCTTCGGGGGGCTCCGTTGAACAGAAACAGCCATAAACTATGATTCTGTTTTTATCAGAATTTGATACATTAAGTCCAGTCAAATTTAAAAAGTCTAAGAGAGTCTATGGGCCCAAAAACACAGAAGCCCGAAGAACTTTTTCGGTGTATGAACAACTTCCACAAGAATGATTAGCTTGCCATCATGGAACACAGTATCCAGTTTTCCTAATACATCCATGACATCCTTGCATAAACACATTGGTCACAATGAATATTGGGCATGGCGGGAACACTAGAAACAACTAGGAGCTGTAAGAAAAAAAGCCTTTGCCTTTACTGCCTGTGCTGTGTATTTGAAATGATTTTTGTTTCTTTAACATGTATGAAACTGATATATCATCCAATATAAAAGCTGTGGGGCATTTCACGTGTCACTCTGAAGAATTAAGTTATTTTTAAATTATAGTTTGACTGTCTGTTTTGCTAGTAACTTAGGTTGTATGTGTGTCTTGTTCAGAGAGAGAGATGGGGTGGGAGACATATAAACTACAAAGCAAAGTGTTAGTAAGATCATAGTCAACATTAAATCCTCCTCATCACCTCCAGACACTCCTCACTTTTCAGTGTGATATCCCCCCCCCCCACCACACACACACACACACACACACACACACCACCCGTCCGGCCCTCATCAGTAACAGTAGAGGTGTCGATAAATAGAAGCATCCTCTGGGTCTTGTTATTTCCTCCGCTGCAATTAACGTTCCCATCTGCTAACCTGTGTTTACTGCGTGTTAGACTGCTTGAGTCACAGTACACATCTTCCTCTCCATTTCCCAACCCCTCCCATATGCAGCTCAGGCTGAGTATAACTAAACAGTTCTCCTGAGAATCTGTTGCTTTGGCTCCAATGGTAGAAAGTTGGGAAGGTATGATTATGCCACATTGTACTGCAGATACATCAGACTGATACTGATTCTTGAATAAAGGTATAATATAAACATATCATTTTTTAAATTAACTGCATTATGTTGCTATAACAACATTTCATTTTACAAGATTAAATTCAAACTTGGTCAAAGAAGATGGTGCTCAGGAGTCCCAGAGAGACAAAACAACTCCATTCGCTCTGTCAGGTCTCACCACCAACACGCCATTCATCAGGTCAACATTTCCACTGGTGCACAAGAAATACTAAAATATAGGCAGATTGCAATGGAATTTAATGAGCGCATTTATTTTCCAAAGAGGAACTGTGTCTACTGTGGTCATCACAAGACCTTCCCACCTTTTTCCTCACAAGATGACCAGATGATGAATGCTCTTGATAGAGGTGGGCATTTTGCCTCTGCTCTTGCCTTACACTAAAATCTTAATCTGCATGTTTCATAATATAAAGAACTGATTCAGTGCCAGGACATTTGCTGAGCACATTCATGCCCCCAAGGGGAGGAAGCCCTTAGAACTGGGTGATTTTTAATTGTCGTGTTTTGTAGCACCACCCATACATCACTCCATCCCTTTTCCATCCCTAGCCACGTTCTCCAGTCCTTCCTGGCAGATCTGGAGGCATCCACAGATGGGATATGTAATCCTGTGTTCTGGGTCTGCCCCATGGTCTCCTCCCAGATGGACATGTCCAGAAAACCTCCAGATGGAGGCATTCTCGAACCACGTAAACTAGCTCCTTTCATTGCAAAGGAACAGCAGTTCTACTCCTAGTTCATTCCAGATGTTTGAGCTCTTCACTATGTTCCTAAGGGGGAGCTCAGCCACCATGTGAAGGAAACTCATTTCAGCCGCTGGTATCCATGATCATTACCCAAAGCTCACGACAGGTGATAGGTGAGGGTTGGAACGTAGATCGCCTGGTACATCAAGAACTTTGTTTTAGGCTCAGCTCTCTCCTCACCACGGCTGTAAGGAAACAAACCGATCTCAACATTACTTACCCTTGCCCCCCTCAAGTAAAGAGATTTCTTAGTAACTACTCAGTATGATGTATCACTTTACTTGAGGGGGCACAAAAGTATAATTAAGTAATGAATAATAATGAGTTGTTACTAGTTTTGTGCTGCTCAGTGGCTGATTCATCAGGAACTACTCATGAAGAACGTGGTCAATATGTCGATTCACAGATACTTATGAACTAATCATTACCTAATGATTTATTAATATAGTATCTCCCAGTCTGTCCTCCAATAACTCACCTTTATCTATTATTCAATTCAATTCAGTTTAATTTATATAGCGCCATATCATAACAAAGTTATCTCAGGGTACTTTTTCATATAGAGCAGGTCTAGACCGTTTTTACAGAGATCTCGATATCCTCGATTCGGAGTAAGGCTGAATCCAGACCAAATCAGGCATTGCAGTGATTAGCGCAGGGTTGTGTGGCAGTGTGGGAGTGTCACTATATGCCCATGCTGATTGTAGCACAAGTAGAAATACTAACCAGAAATCCCAACTTGAAGAGCGAAACAACGCCAAGTGAATGCACGGTGATTAACGTCTTTGCAGGGTTGAATAGCTCTGGAAAGGTCATCATGGCGGCGATCAGTCTGTCTTCCATTGTCGCAGTTGCTCGGTAAACAGTGGAATGCTACAATGCGTCAATGGGCGTGTTCGGGTCTGATCACCGGTTTACATGATCGGCCACGGCAGGGCCACTGCATTTTTTATTTTATTTTTTTGGCATTCCCTGCGGTCCCCACTGCCACAGCCGAAACGCACTACCCACATTCAAATGAATGGAAGGACTGGCGTTTTCGCTGCAGCACCTGATTTGGTGTGAATTCAGCCTTATTCAGGAACTACTTATTAATGTTTCATTAATTATCAGGTCGTTCCTAATTCATTCCTCACTTGTTTCTTAGTAACTACTCACAATATAGTGTACACACTTAACAATATGTGGTTCTTCTCTTTCACATTGCAGTTTTTGGGGGTTGCGAGCTGGGCTTAAGATGTTTAGGTATGTTTAGATTTGTAAAACTGGTTATCAGTTGGCTCAGAAGTAACTGCATCACCCAACATGAATTAGACATGGAGAGAAAGCATTTTAAAAGCCTCTGAAACATACATTCAGTCATAGCACTTAGGTAAATGAGCCTGCTCCCATGCTTTTTGCAATTTGCAGTAATCTAATGAGAAAATGCTGCTTGCTCAGCAGAGACAGTAAAACAGCAACATAGAGGTGATTGCTGTAAAAGCTATTAATTAGAAAGAAATGATACTGTTTTGTTGGTTGCTATGGTAACAAATTGCCAATTAGCTGCACAGAAAAGCATATGTATTTGTGTGACATCCTTCCAGTCATAATAGCTTTATATATGGAGGACTCCTGCTCCTGTACTGTTACAAAGGTGACTAAGTGCAATGCAGGAGAATAAAGCGCTATGTCAGTTTGGACTGATAAAACTAATAATCAGCTAGTTGCTAGCTGTTGTCGATCAACACATATCACATGCAAGCTTTGATGATAATCCTGTGGACGGAAAATGTGGCTAAATAAATGCAGATTTCACTGATCTAAACGATCAGTCAAACATCTGACTGAAACATCCTGACAGTTCTTACAAGAACAATATACCCAGGGAAACACTGACTTTTTAGATTCAAATGTAAAGATAGTAAGATTAGAATTAGCAGGAGAAGCAAAACATATCAGTATCAGAAACCCTTTTAAACAAGTCATGCTGTCTTCCTAGGTCATCTATCCAGTTTGCATTGTGAACATAACATTGATTTTTTGGCCACTTGGAGGCAGCAGAACAGGTTATAAATATTTGACACATTTTACCTTATAAAGCTTTTATGGCTAAGGTGTTGGCAAACCTATTGCCTATTTACGGAGCAACATTAGCATTCATTTGGAGATGTAAATCCAGTACTTTCTCCTTTTAGCTCAGTTTTGGTCTCTACCTACTCCGAGAAACAATATTTGGTAACGTTTTTTTTTAATTAGTTTTTTGAAAAACAAAAAGACAACAACAAACAATAACAATAATGACATGACATTGAAGTAGGTTTAAAAAAGAGAAAGGGGAAAAAAATGAAAATAAATAAAAGTAGTTATAAAATAATTTTGTATACACAAACCTAAGGTGTGTACCTTGTAGGCAATAAACACTCATGATAACAAAGGTATATAAGTCTAACTGGTGATGATTCTTACATCCCACAGTAGGTGGAGGGGTATAAAGAACTGTTTAAAGAGTTTAGGAGCAGTGGGCAGCTGGATGTTCTCTCTAATGTGAACCAGAAAAGGGTTCCATAGTTTGTAAAATTTGTTCATGGAACCCCTTAAAGAAAATGTAATTTTCTCTAATTTAATGAAGAACAGTAAGTCATGAACCCATTGTGTAAAGCTGGGTGGAAAGGTATCTTTCCATTGTAAAAGGATCAGACGTTGGGCAAGAAACATGGCAAAGGCAACACAGTCTGCCTCTGCTTTTGAAGGGGAAAGCTAAATGTTCGTCTGCTGTTTGGTGCTGGACCGGTAGTGCACAGTGGCTCTGTCAAAGCTTTTCACTGTAAACAGCTGGTTGATGAGAGCCTCGAGACTGAACCAGACCAGTAGAATTGTGTGCAGAAAGCCGAAACAATTAGCTAAAAGAGGCTCTGTAGAGCTGAGGAAACTACAGATAATTCTCTGTGGAGTCATCACAATGACCAACACCTTTCACATTGTAATTGTTAATATAAATATATTGATTAATGCAGCTTTAAGGATTATAACTTAAAACTATTAACTCGTGTATCTTTTCTTTTTTGAAGAGAATCAGCACCTTGTTAAAATTCACCTGTATTAATATTATATTATTACTTTTTTTTTCAAATTCAGAAATACCTCCTAAAGCCACATAAAACAACCTGGTATTGTATTCAACAAAAATCTAAATGATGTACAAGTTTTCCTTTACCCCAGGTAGTAGTCTCATTGTACCCCACATGTGACACATTGTATCTTAATATATATTTTCCTCAAAAGGAGTTTAAAAGATGTTTTTGTCTCCTATACTATCAAGAAGTTGGGGAAAACGTTAAATTACAGATGAATAAGGATCATAGTGTGGTTTTGGAATCCAATCCAATCAAGAGGCAGCAAACCAAATCAAAAGACCTCTTCTGTGGATATTCCTTAAAGACTGAAGAATGTGAAGAGCACTTTTATCCTTTTAAGCTGTATGTGCAAACAAGTGGTTCTAATGTCTACGTCTGAGTAGCTGTATCAGATGTGTCAGTGAGTGCAAGACATAACCACTTTAAACAGACACAATATAAGAACCTCTGTGATGTTTACAGCTTGTTGGCTTCAGAAGCACGTGGATGTGATGCCGACACCAACACAGGCTCCTCAAGGCTGCTGGTTTTCTCTGCTTTTCATTGGAAATTGATTGAGAAATTCCGCACGAGTGCCACTATCGATTTGACACTGATTGTGGCGCGGGAGAAAAGCCAAACATCCCGAGCTGGCAGTCCCAGATCGAAGTCAGCTATCTGCGCAATTAACACCACACTGTATATACAATGGCCTGCATGAAAAAGTGTCCTTTTGTAGGCGTTGGTCTATTGTCCTGCAAGAGAAGCGCAGGAATCTGGCTCCCTTTGTGAGGTGGGCTTGTTTACACAGCTCACAGCCCGTCTTTCTTTCACTTATGACATCTGAAATGAGGTCAGCATTATAGATTAGACAAACATTCATAATGAAGACAGGCTTGCCTTGAAAGTTCACAAACAAGCACACTAGCTGTGTGTGCAGTGTATGCTGTGTAAATTTGGGATACACATCACACACATCCCAGATAGGGACAGTTATCTTTTATGTGCACAGCATCCTGAAGTTGTATCCTTTGTTGAAGTGAAGGCTAGTGGGCTGAAGCTACACCTCTTCCCCAACTGAGACCATGCGTAAACGAATGACCATAACATCACCACCTTGCCTCGCACTCAATCTGTAGACTTTTGGCACATCATTATATTCAGATTATACTTGGGCCATTGATAAAGGGTAACTCAGATACTTTTAAACCTGGGCTCTATTTTTACAAATTTCGGGGTCTAAATGACTAATAGTTACCAAACGTTTTGGAATTGGTCCAAAATTCCGCAAAACAGGCTGCAATGGCTGCAACATAATCCTTTGGGGCAACTGCACCTGTCAAAGTACGTCCAATAAAAGTGCTTGTTTTTGCCACTGACAGTTTTGTTAAAGAGGAAGATCCTTTCATCTTCCTGCAACAACTCAACCTCTCGCAAGACTTCAGAGTGAGACTTTTCCTTGAGCGAGACTTTCTGTTTCTGGTTAAATAAAAGGCTTAAGTGTCTGACAACATTATGGAAAGGATCCCTACAGAGACAGACCGTTTGTTAAAGAGTAAGATCCTTTTTTTTTTAACCAGAAACAGAAAGTCTCGCTCAAGGAAAAGTCTCGCTCTGAAATCTCGTGAGAGGTTGAGGTGTTGCAGGAAGATCCCGATAGTCTGGCTCAAATAAACAGGGATGGCCATCGAATCTAAATGCCTCATCTACATTGTCGAAATCAGCTAAATATTCAGCCATGACTTTGGAAATAAATTCTTGCTAGCAGTTCCTCTAAGTTAACTCTTCTCCTCAGCTCTGACTCACGTTTCCACAGTCGTCTTCCTGCAGCAACTCAACCTCTTGCAAGATTTCAGAATGAGACTTAACAACATTGTATTTCTGCACACAAGGAGGACTGTAGATTTTGAGGGGACCAGGACTCTCTGGGTCCATATTGTATTATTGATACTGAGTATATTGTCCTGCTGAAATAATATAGCTAGACAAAAAAACATCTAAACTCAAGGTCTACTTACAAGCCTTTCAAGCTCAGTTGTCATGGAGACAGCTCAGTTGTCATCATGTGACCTAAGTATAGAACTTCAGCCATGTGATAACAGATCACCTGAATAGGCTGATTAGTGGAACTTGATTTAAGAGTTTATTTTGTGAAAGCTAAAAGTAGATTTACTCATGACTCAGGTATGTCATGACTACAAGTAATAAGAAATAAGAAATAAATGAAACTGCTCTTTCATATGGTTCCCATCAATCTTGTATTGCCACTTCAATTTTTGCATCTCTCTTCATCTCCCCCATTTAATTTCCTGCTAACTTGTTCCATCTGTTTTTACATTTATGGTTTAATGCCTCTACAATGTCGGCCTATTCAGCCTGTTTAGTGCTCTTAATTTAGGGAGACCATCCTTGGATCTATGCAGCATGGGATGTGGAGGAGCTAGACAGAGGAAATGTGGAACCAAACTGCACCTGAGCTACAGGATGAGAGCCCCCTCAGCTGAGGTCCCAATTGGATTTTTACTCCGAGGCCTCCTTGCAGATATTTGGATGAGCTATTAATCTGGCAGCTGCTGTAGATGAGCTCTGACGCAGCCACCTGGTGCACCTGAGCTCTCTAACAATGTTTTCATCCACAGTCCCATATCCTATTAGAGAAGTGTATGGTTTAGTCCAGGGCACACAGATTGCTTTGGGATTTTTTGACCCGCTACCACCCCCCACTTTGGAGGCCAAGACTTTATTTATGTACTGTATATTTATGTAAGTACTTTCTCCCCTTTTCATCTTTTTCAGCATTTTTCTTTCCTTCTATTTAAGTCTTACTTCCCAAATAATATATATATATATATATATATATATACATGCATATTTTACAAAACAAACTAGATCTCTGAAATGAAATTTGTTCTGGTGCCACCTTAGATCGGGGTGATAAGGTGAGAATGCAAGGCTGTGTTTGACCTGCAGAGCTCCCTGGTACTGGGAGAGGATGGAGACAGTGAACGAGCAGAGAGTGGTGGTGGCAGCAGAAAGAAGGCCTGGCCTGGCCCCACATATGTTTGTTTTTTTTGTTTTGTTTTTTGTATGCCCATGTTAATTTGCTCATATCCAGTGAGGGAAGAAATATTGAAATCTTTTACTTAAGTAAAAGTAGCAATACCACACTATAAAAATATTCCATTACAAGAAAAAGTCCTGCTATCATGAGTTTTGTCAAATACCTATACATATTTCAGTCTGTATGTTAGAGCTTGATAATATTTTGTATGTAAAACCTTGAACTTTAACTGTCAAATAAATGTACTGGAGTAAAGAAAAAAAAATTATATATATACATTCATTACAAATAGTGGTCCTTTTTCCTCAATGACCTTATGTTTTGTTGTTGTTTTTTGTTTGTTTTTTGTAATTATTTTACTTTTTGGTAGTCTGTTAGATGGATGTTGTAATGCCTTATTTACAGTATGTGTGATGAAACTGTAAGATATTGACAATTTTGCCCATATTTTCTAATCTTTTGACAGTGTGATGTTTTATAGATTTGTTTTCAAAGAACAATGCCTTCTTTACCTAATTACCTGGATGGCAGTGTGTGTATGTGTGTTTTCTCAAGGTGTTCCATTTCTAATTTCTGTGGTCCTCTGTTTGGATAATTTAACCAGCATAAGGAACTGTTGGGATGCTTATCCACATACTTGATAAACATCATTGAAATGTTGTAAATAAATAAAATGAATAAAACGGCAGCAAGTGAGGCAGTGGCTTAAGTTTTTTTTTGGTTTTTTTCCCCTTTTTCCCCTGTAAGTCTGCAAGCCTATGTTGGCTTGGCACAAGCCTATGACATTTGAATAAAAGTATTAAAAGTATACTACTACTACTAATTTTAAAAATACATCTAATCTTTGTTTTCTGTTTGAGCTATGGAAGCCTTTAGGGGACTATATTAGTATGGTAATGTAAACTTCAAAATGAAAATGTAATTCCACAATAGCATTATAATTTTCCACTGATGTATGTGTTATTTGAATAAAATTGTTAATGAAAATGCAGTGAAAATGAAATGACACCAAAAGAGTGTGGTGACATGTACAGTAAATGTAAATGCAACAGACTGGGGGTGCTGTTTTGATTATTGCATTTGAATATTGACCACTGTACAGCAAGCTAAGTCTTTGAAAATGAAATGTCAAATGCTGTTTTCATTTTCAAATTGTTAGAAAATGGCATTTTAATTTTAATTGTGACTTAAATATTGCTTGCATAAATGGAAAATCAGGTTACGTTGTTTATATTGCATTTTAATTTTCAAAGTGGAAAATTATAATGCTATTGTGGAATTACATTTTCATTTTCAAGTCTACATTATCATTTTAATATAGTCCCCTACAGGCTTCCATAGTGACCAGACAAGAAAAAAATCATTTTAAATCCAGTAAAAAGTAAAACAAAATATAACGTTTGTTGTTCTTTGTGTGTGTGTGTGTGTGTGTGTGTGTGTGTTTGTGAGTATGTGTGTGTGTGGAAGAACACAGTTAAGGGTTTGCATGACTGTCAATCTTTAATACTGTACATCTGTCAGCAGGGGCCCACTCTCAACAAGTGTATGTGTGTGTGTGTGTGTGTGTGTGTGTGTGAGACTGACAACCCAGCTCCATCTCACCCCACCACCACCACTAGCTGGGAATGGACAGCAGATGAGGAAGAGTCATCAATATCAGTCACTAGCTATTGATTAGCTATTTGATGAGGATGGGCATTGTGCATGTGCGTGTTTGGGTGGCGGTGGGAAGAGAAGGAGGGGGAGGGCTGGGGCTGCTGTTAATTCAGGGTCACAGGCCAACCCAGTTGTCTATGGCTGGGGCCTTTCATGGGAACAAGTGTCCATTTGGTAGCTGTCAGTCAGAATTAAGCCTCCAGTCTGGGCCTGCTGCCAGGAGGCTTCACTGTTAGTAGGCCGGGTCAGTGTGAGAGGGGGCAGTTGGTGGCATAATGTGTTTTTTTCTTTCTGAATTTGGCCAGTAAGCCTACAGTATGTGGAAAACATCTATAGTCCACCAAAATTTACTTAAGTATTGCTTTTCCTCAAAGATCAAACCAGTGTGATAGCATGACAAGACACATCTATGGTGTGGCTTGACATGACACAAGTCCACTACTCATGTTTCAACAGTGCTAGAGGTGTAAATCCCAAGATTCATCGCAATACAATATTATATTGATTCTTTGGACAATGATACAATATTTGCTAATATCACAAAGTGATATGATACGAATTCAATTCAGGGGCCCGCGATCAATATGAGATGATATTATATGCCCATTTAACCCAATCAGTTACATTTATATCAACTTGCAAAAAGCAACAAAAATATGATTTGGCAATTTTATTACTGAACTCTTCCAGACATTTAAATGAAAAACAGTCTATTCTTTTAATAAAAAGAAAAAAAAATAGACCTTCTGTTGTTCACTATAAAGTGCCACATTTTAAGTGCAAATGTTTTTAATCAGTTAACTTTAAGAGCCCTTGATGACCTTTCAATTATGAACATAAACCATGCACATCTATGCTTCATGAACATGGATTTACAGACCTTTGTACGGTCTCATGTGGGAATTTCAAAATAAAGGCATATATTAAAGATTATTATACGGACATCGATGTTTTTACTTTGGATCAATGTTATTGGATCGTTGATCATTGAAACGATACATTAGGTAAAACTTTAGTAAACTTGCACTCCAACTGTTCAGTGACAAACATTTCGAATGTTATCACTGGATTGAATGGGTGTTATCAGTGGTTATCAGCCTCATAGATATGGGTTAGAAAGGGCCTGACCCACCTACTAGTAGGTTCAGAAGGCTGTTGATCACTCATGTCACATCACCTTAGGTTTAGGCAACAAAACTACTTGGTAGGTTTAGGAAAAGATCGTGTTTGTGTTCAAATGAGAAAGGACGTGACATGATGTGGCGTGACGTGACGTGACATGACGTGATGTGACGTAAAATAAGTCAGTGTTGACTTTTGGTTTGAAAGTGACAGTCCTGTGTTGTTTGACCCATTCATCCAACCCAGCCTCCTCCTCCTCCTCCCAATGTGGACCTTTTTGCTCTTTATACTACGTTAGATGGGTTTAGCCCGGTGCGTCTCATACAGACGTGATCAACCATGTGAATAGATGATAAAGGCCTTCTGAACCTACCAGTAGGTGTATCAGGCCCCTTCTAACCCATATCTATGAGGCTGATAACCACTAATAACACCCATTCAATCCAGTGATAACATTCAATCCTGCTGTCAGTGAAGCAGTTCAGTGGCCCTCACATCAGACTGTGGTTGTACTAGACAGCCTCCAGGTGTGAATGTGTGTAACTATGTAAAGGAGGATGTTTCTGTAAAAGAGCATTGCTCAGTTAAGTTAACAGAGTTTGGTTTTGATGTAAACTTTATCGTTTATTCTGATGCTTAACGCAACCTAGATTTAAGTTTACCTGACTTGGACCTCTAGTGGCCGTGTGAATTATGACTTGTCTGTCAGGAGCAAAGGCAGAAGTAGTGTTTCAATGTTATAGAGGCACAAAACCTCATAGTGAGAATGTTGCGGTGGATGTTGGGTGAACAAAGCATATGACTTTGACATGGCAGACAGCTGTTTGCATCATGTTTCCTACTGTCATTGTTGGTTTCTTTTAACTACACCTGAATTCTTTCCCCAACCTGGGAATGAAAATGAGTGTTGGGCATGACAGTTTCTTGGATTATCCTGTTCCGTGTGTCATAGTAAGAAAGGCCTAGTTTGACAACTTGTACGACGTGTTCCATTAAACATGGTGAAACGAAAGGAATGATGTTGTTGGTGCTGTCTGGTTGAACAGTGAAGTCAGTCTCTTGCACCTCCTTTCTGATCACCTATGTACATCACTCAAGTCGTGGAAGATGGCTATGATTTCACATTAGACCCGACCTATCCTACCATAGCAGTCTGCAATGTCTCTCAAACAAGTCACAACAAGAATGTATGACTAATCTGATACACTGAGCATCTCTAAATGCAAAAATGTCATATAGTCGTATTTAAAAAGTAGTTCTCCCTTGAATGAATAAATATCATGTGAAAAAAAAAAACATATAGTTTTTTGGTGTCTAGTCAAACTTGTCTTAGACTAGCGGGGTTGCACCAAAAGCTCTGTGTGAAGGGAAATGCTGATTCATTAGCTTCAGGGTCGGAGCCCATAAAGCCCAGTGAAAACATGTTGAGGTCAAGTGTCTCACTTGTGAACTTGAGGGCTTTTGATTTTGTTGATCCAAGCACAAGTTGTAATATTAGAGCTGTAAGATCCTAGAGCTCTCTGCCATGTTTCTCAAGACAAGCAATTACAAACACACACACACACTCTCACAGAAACACCTTGCTGGCTTTCCAGACTCCCTGTTGACCCCTCAAGACTTTATATAGCCACACACACTAACAAATACACCTGTTTGCTGCAGTCCTGCTCTGTGTGTCAGCGACCTTGCTTCTTTAAATCCTTGAACTGTCCCATTTGAACAAGCTAAGCTACTTGTTTTTCATTTACTGAGGCTCTGCTGGGACTGCAGCACCCAGTGGACTGTCAGTGGGAGGAATGTAGGGCATTCAAACTTGGCTTCAGCTGGCTCAAGGGTTTCTAGGTCATGTTCATAATCAATTTTTCAATAAATGTGGAGCTCCACTGAGGTTCAATGTGACATCACTGAATACGAGTACATGCAGACGTGACCTTATATGACGTGCCACTTTCTAATAAGGCACACTTTGATCGATTCATAATAAATAATTTATGAATGCTTTATAGATCAATGTTAAGCCAGTTAAGAGGCACCACCAGTCTTACACATGAAGTTCAGTTTACCTATCATGAGGAGTACTACTGTCTGTGAACACACTTAATGTCTTCTGTAGCTCTGGAGGAGTTTTGTCAGGTCGTGGACTTGGAAACTACAGTTTTTAACAGAAAGCTTTCATTACAAACCAGGGGCATGGAGTGTGAAAGATGTGGGAATTTACCAGGCAGGGAGGGCCCAACTATCTAACTATGCTATCAAATTGCTTTATTGGAAATGTAGGGATCCATTGTTTTTGGAGCTCAACCTATACAGGTCTAAAAGGCACCATCTCTTTGTACAATCTATTTATTTTAATTAATCATATAATTAAGCTATTTATCTTTAATTGATGAGACAGACCACTCAAATGGTTTGACCACACTGCAAAACATCTGGACATCTGAATAAAAGTCCAATATTCGCTCTGTTTTAGCTTTGTTTTTGGTCTCTACCAACTCCTGAGGGAAATATCTGTCTCTTTAGTTGCTAAATGTTCCACTATGTTCACCAGCTAGTTGCTAACTGTGTCTGTCTGTTGTTTGGTGCTGCGCAGGTAGTGTAGTGGGTGGTTTATCAGTGCCTTTTCGCTGAAAACAGCTGCCTACTGCAGCTAGAAAAGACACTATGAGAGCGCTGAGAGTGAACCAAAACAGTGAAGTTGTGGGCTGGACAGCTGAACAATGAGCTGAAACTCACTATAAAGCTCTATAAAGCCGAGGAGAGCTGCAGATTCACATTGTCATTATCAGGCTGTGATAGACAGACTGTTGACAATAAGAACAATGTAGAATATCACTGGACTTATCCTTTAATGACTTATATTGCAAATGACTTGCTAAAGTTTGCTGTTGGTTTGCCATTACCCTTTTATTACTTACTAACATATCATCAAGTCTGCAGTTATTCCACTCAGCAGTTGTTCAGTTCAGTTGTAACTCTCAGTTTACACCAATACAGCTGTCTACACCTGTTTCACATTTCACTCACACTTCACTGCGACTCAACTGCTGTCGGTCACACACTCTCAGTCTCTTTTCAAATGACAACTCCAGATGAGAGTTAGGTATGTAACTATAGTTTTAGGAATTCTGGATAAAGTATATAATAATTACATTTCCACAGTCTGTGAGGGTCATGAAGAATGAAAAAAATCTCTCAACACCACCAAGAGTACTTTGGGGGTGTGTCGTTTTTCAGTTATGTTTTTCAAGAGGAGAGAACTGCTTGATTTTCTCTTGAAAAAAATCATTAATTTTATAATTCATTAATTCAATAAAGAGGACTTAGTGTTAAGTGTCTTTTTAATGACTTGACCATTAATGGTCTTCAGAGCCAGAGGATGACGACATGGCAAACCAAAGTGATGGTCTATAAAGCATTAATAAATAATTTATCATCCAAACCTGTAAAGACCTTTATAAAGGCTGCATTATTAGAAAATGGTACCCATCTTAGTTTACCCTCTGCAGCCTTATGTATTTCCTTTGGGCTGTGTGTGTCGTGTAAATAGATAAGTGTCCTGGGATCACCATTGACAGGAGTGTGTTTAAGCAAGTGACGCTGCAATGATCATATCCTCTAAAACACACACACACAAACACATGTATTTCATCCCACTGCAGCTGTGGGAGTCGTCCTGCTTCCCTCTGCCAACAGCCAGTGTCACAGAGCAGCGGCGGTTGTGGCGGTTTTTGAATTAAAACTATGGCTCGAGGCACTTCGTTAACTTATTATGGAAAACTGAGGCCCTCACCAACGCCCTCTCTCTCTCTCTCTCTCTCTCTCTCTCTCTCACACACACACACACACACACACACACACACACAACCTCCTATCTTTTGATAAGGCTTGTACCCTTGTCAACAAGCACACAATTTAATTAGTGTTGATTGTTGTTGGCGTGTTCAATATTTATTAATTAGAGTGGGGAGGGGCCCCAGTCTTGATTGCACGCCTGAAGCTGTGACGCATTGTGTTGTCTCACCCTCCAGAATAACAGAGATGCTGTGAAAAATCAAACACTGGTGGGAGGGGTGGGGGTGCGGGGGTTGTAACCCCTTAGATAACATCTCTTTAACTAACAACATTTTATTAAACTGTACAATGTGGACAGAAATTACATGGTAGTCATTCACTGACCAATCTGTTTGAGTTTTTGTCAGAGAAATACTTTAAGTAAAGCACTTTCATAATTCCCACAGTGTACTGTAATACTGCAGTACATGAAGAACATCACAGTATTACTAATTGTTTATTACAGAAAAGACGCTGTGTCTTTCTTAAATGGGAAATTGAACCTTCAGATTCACAGAAACTGGCAGATAAAGGTGATCCTGTGTCTGGGCAATGAAGCTGAAACGTAAGGATATCCGAAATCATAGCTCCCAAAAGCCTGAGATGAGGAAAGAATTCTGCTTTTAATGCACTCTGTGTTGGTTTATTTCCTCATATCACTTGGGAGACTCAACCTTACTCTCTAGAAAATACTGTGTCTCTCCTCTGCCATAATTATTGGGTCTGTCGCAGTGTAATTCAAGTTATATGTAAAGTTGTGCAGTGTGTCTACTGGACCACATCAAGGCTGTATTAAATCAGATTGCAACAGATGTAATCAATGGCTGGCAAATCTTTCACACATGTTCCTGTCATTTTCATTTCTTGAACATTTTTGAAAAGACATTTTCAAAATACTCAGAATATGGTGCTCTCATCGCAAACTGTAATAATATACTATAATAATACTCTAACTCAGTGCTTTGAAAAAAAATGCTTTTTATACCTGCTCGCTAGACATTGATTGTCAAATGGAAATCTCCCACACCCCTCTCAGGTTTTATACATGTTAGCAAACCTTGGACCTTTTACATATCAAGCAGACACAGAGCAACATTAGCATTCATTTGGTCTAACTGTAAGTCCAATATTTACTCTCCTTTTAGCTCAGGTTTGGTCTCCACCAATTCCTGAGAAAAATATCTGACTCATTAGCTGCTACATGCTCCACTATGTTCACCAGCTGGTCTCTAACGTTGTCTGTCTGCTGGGCAGGTAGAGCACAGTGGGTTTACCAGAGCCGGTTTGTTGAAACCAGCTGCTGGCTGCATTTTGAAGTCAGTGAGAGGTTGATGTGGGCTATAAAACCAGAATAATGAGTTGAAAGAGGCTAAAACTCTCTGCAGAGTTGGTGATAATTCTGTGTCGTCACTGTTAGTGACACCTCACTTCACATTACATACAGTCATTTGCCCCATTGTTCATATAGAAATATTGATTATTGCAGCTTTAAATTGGATTCATCAGAAATCAGAAAAGGTTCCCCGATTACATTCTGACTCACTAACTCCTATTTTGCCTTTCTTTTCTTTTCTCCATTTCTGTTTATTGTGTATAATGTTTCTAGTGTTTTGGTTGGTCTTTGGGTGTAGTAGCAGCTTCATTTGATGTAATTACTAGTTCATTGTGTCACTGTTTTCCTTAAAATCAATAAAGAGATGGAAAAACAACAATATAATACAATCTAGAAATATTAAAACAGAAAACAACATGTGGACAGGGCCTCAGCATTAAAAGTCTTTCTGTGAAACTGGTCCTGAATCCCCCTTTGCAGTCTCCTCCCGAGCTGCACTCATATTGACCTCCCTCCCCGTGCTCCGGGGCTGACACTTCATCAAGAGGCCTTGTGACAGAGCCGGAGTGACAAGGACCATCCTCCCCCCCTCCCGCCTCTTCTTCTCTGTCCTGCTCTTGATGTGCCTTTTGTTTGGTGCCTAATGATAGCTGTGATGGAACCGTCATGCTCTGTGATCACACCGGCCCACAGCCAGGCCTTCTTTCTGCTGCCACCACTGCTCTCTGCTCGTTCACTGTCTCCATCCTCTCCCAGTACCAGGGAGCTCTGCAGGTCAAACACAGCCTTGCATTCTCACCTTATCACCCCGATCTAAGGTGGCACCAGAACAAATTTCATTTCAGAGATCTAGTTTGTTTTGTAAAATATGCATGTGTGTATATATATATATATATATACATATATATATGTGTGTGTGTGTATATATGCTGCCATAAGCTGCAGGCAGGGAGGCCCAGTGGCTAAAAATATCATTTTCCCTGGTCCAGGAATTGTCTGGAGGGTTCATTGGAAACTTGTGCAGCTGGGTGCGTTTCCTGCTGTTCGCCTGAACACATACCCTCATTCGGAGACGGTGAGCAGCTCTGCCTATTAAAATGTAAATTCCCTCTTGGTGCAGCGGCGGTAGCAGCAGCAGCAGCAGCGACGGCGGCAGGCGAGCCCAGACTGGGATACAGCGGGGAAGGAGGGGGAAGCTGGTGGGGGTGAGAGGTGTACGTGCTATAGGCAGGATCTGTCTTTCACCAAGCAGTGGCTCCCAGATAGGCAGCATGTGGCTGTATGATATGCTCCGCTGGCCGGGCCCTTCAGCGGATTTCAAAGCCCAGGCTGGAAACAAAAGGTGACTGGGCCGTTCCTCTGATGCAAGCTCACTGTAACAGACTTTATTTTACTGACTTCATGCAGTCACTTTGCTCATGTTTGTGTCTTTTGTTTGTCTATTAAATTCTCTATTTTCATATGTATGTGGCTTTCATCAATCAAAAAATGTCATGATGCAGTTTATGATGTTTTTAAGCATATTACACATCAAACATAATTGAAGTGAAACAGGTGTTTCCTTCACCCGATCATTTAGAGTATATTACAGCTTTATAACTGGAGATTGAGGAGCTATGGTTGCAAAATAAGCCTTCTTGAGCTTTATTTATCATATTTTCCACTGCGTTAACAAATACTTAATTAGTTGTTGTTTCAGTCCTTGTTTTAAATGACCTGTCAATCAATTGTAGAGTAATAGGAGGTTCCAATTGTGTCCTTGGATTTTGCTGGTAGCGCTTGTTGCCACTTGTTCACATTTGATTCAGGTACTTTCAGTGTAATGACACCTATTACTTTTGCATATCGCAGACTAATTTTGACTTTTATGGAACCAATTTTACTTTTTATTTTTATTGTTTACTAGATAGTCCCACTCACAATGCTCATTTTCAAGAAGGTCCTGACAAATCATTACATCTCACTTACTCTCCTATACTGCAGGTGGTGAATACGAATCAAACAAATACAAAAATGACACACAGGAAAGAATGAGAACAAATATAAACAATAACATGATGATTGGCATGACACTAATTCAGAAGTATAAAAAAAGAAAACAACAAAAAAAAAAAAAGAAGCCCAAGATATTGAAACAGAAAGAATGTAAAATGTCATTTTATAATTGTTGCCATGCTAGGAATAGTTCATGAGGTTTTCCAAGCAGCCCTCTTTCAAGGATTGGTTATGTTCATTAAAAAATCATGAAATAAAGGTTATCAAAAGTCCTGTTATACTTGCTATGTTTTTGTTAGAATGCATTTTTAAATGATACAGACTAAACCAGTGTGAACTTGTATTGTATCCAGGTAACATATGTCTTATTTTTATTATCAGTATTATTATTATTACCATATAGTGATGCATGTAAATGTTAATATTCGTAACTTGTATACATACTTGTGTGTTTTTATTTTTATTTTTATCATATTCACTTTTTTAAATAGTATTTTTATTATTTTTTTCCTTTTTTTCGTTTGTCTAATATAGACATATTCTGTCTCCATGTTTTTGTACTGTATTTGTCAAAGTTACTGATGCTGTATCTGTCACTTTTGTAGATTAAAAAAAAACAAATTCTAAAAATAAGCCCTTTGTAGCTCACTGTGCAACAGTCATGATTGCAACCGACCAGTACTCAAAATGTGAAATCTAATTGCTTACTAAGACATACAATATTAAGTAAACATTGAAAAGCCTTGTTTCCATTTATATTTGGAATTCCCAGCTGGATTACATTTTGCCCTCAGCTTGGATTAGTCTCGAATGACCAAAATGATACGAAGAAATGACAGGAATTGATGAATGATAAGAAATTATTGTGCAACTGTAAGGTGACTGCAAACCATTGTTACAGCTGGCTGAATTAGCCTGGCATCATGTCCAAGTTCTCAGTGTGCAACACTAGATGGAGCTGCAATCTTACTGCAGGCAGCTCACACACTGACTGACATGATGCAGCGGCCACTTTCACAACCTTCATCTACATGCTGAACACAAGAAATACAGCAGGCGGATCCTACTGTCAGCCCCTGTGCATAATGACTTTGCTGTTCGTATTTGACTTTTTTTCTGTGCAACGTGTCATTGAGAAACAAACAATTGGAGAAAATGGAGAAAAGGGAAAAACAACATACAGTGACTCATTATTAACATAAGTTTAAACATACATGCTCACCAGACAGAGGTGATGGCTTTTGGTTTTCTGCAGGATCTGTATTTCCTTCATGTGTTTCAGAGACTTTGACTACGGGGCCCCAGAGGGCTCGGAGGACTGACGCCTTTCCTGAAACGGAGAGGCTGTGGTGGAATTCACCTGATGCTGTCCATTGTGTTACAATAAGCAGCATTGATTTAGCAGTTACAGGTTGATTTATGTGCGACCAAATGACAATGTAATGTCTGCTGCCCTGACAGAGCTAATGCCCTTTCTCTGCCTTTGGAGGTGATCAAACATGACGTTATAGCGAAAAACTCCAAGCTTTCATGCTCTGTCACAAGCTGTAGCAGTGATGTTAGGAGTTAAAATGTACTCCTAAGCTTATTTTGCAGATTTTGCAGAACTCCCATGCCTTAAGCCTGTCTGCAAATTTGCTTAAAGGATAAGGCTGATGCCATTTTATTTTTTCCCCAATGTAAATAAATCACATGTAAACACTAAAACCAACAATAAATGGATCCTACCAAGACGTATTGTCTGTGTAGCCAAAGCCTGACATAGCTTTTACACCGTCCTGTTGCTGTAAACACTGTGCATTAATAATAAAGCTGAAAATAGTTCCCAACAAATGCACTGTTTCCTCCTGTTTGAGTAACGTTTGCTAAAATCTATAGTGTCCAACTGTTTCAGGAAATTATTAATCCTTTTAATAATTATTAAAAAATGAATGCACATATTTGTGAGTTGTTTTTAAAAACATTTCCTTCAGTAGGAACCAATGGGCTTGGGGCTGAGTGCCACAGACAAGGTAAGGAAATCAGAAAGTATTGAGAGACAAACTAACACACTGTTGGCTTTGGTCTTTTTTTGGGATTTGTTGACAATAAGAAACACAAGGAACACCAGCATTATTCTTTAAATGCCTCCCACATGTGAAATCCTAAATATATACCAGATAATCACAGCATGTGCACAGCACATGGAAATTTTGGACATTTTGGATTTGTCTGTAGACCCTCTTTATTCATGTTGTGGACCTAACTGTGCCACAAATGACAATTACAGGATAACGGTAAATGCAGTCTCGGAACCCACTGGCTATTGTCTGACGACCATTTAGCCTCTGAGGGCAACGGCCAATGTTTCGAGGCTTCCAGTGTAGCCAGCGGATATCCTAATAACAAGCCAAGACTTCCTCTTCCATGTGACAGTCATCGTTAACGGTCCGATTAGCAATCTTCGAACCTGACAACGATTTGAATGCAGATACATTTAAAAAAGCTAATAAAAATCTAAAGCTAATCTCTAGGGTTCCAAGATTTATACAAAACTAAATAGTCCGCAGACGATAGCCAATGGGTTCCGAGATTGCATCTTGGCCAATGCGTTCCACCTCTTTTGCTCTCTACAAGCACTGTTTACCTGCATGTAACCAAAGCCATCTCAAACATGATTGGTCAATACTACAAACGGACTACAAACTGAAACCAGAATGCTTCCGATACCAAAATCTTGTCCCTTGTCTACAGATTCTGCATCCATATGCAGAGATCAGTTTATAGAGATGACAGTAACTGTAGCACAAGTAGAAAAGAGTAATAAAGTCATAAACTGGCTCAGTAATGTTTGTTATTGAGCACTATCTAGCTAAAGCTTGCTAACATTAGTTAACATTAGCCACCACAAGCTACTGGTCATACCAGACCAAGTAATACTGTAGCAGAAAAACATCTGAGTGTATTGAATTGAGTAATGGTGCATTTTGTAGCTTTCCATCTGTAAGAGAAAGACTGTGTTATTTCTTCTTTCAAAAGTTTCACAGATTACACAAATAAAGTTTGCAGTGTTTGTAGATAGACAGAACACCAATACATTATAATCAAAGTCACTAAAATTAAGAGAAAAAAAATCAACCTGGGAAAATGTAAAATATCTTTAAGTTGGTGGTTTGATCCTTGCTTCCTTCTATCTATCTGCTGAAATGTCCTTGAGCTACACACAAATAGCGTCCCATGTGGAGTTAATGTAGCTTTGAACAAAAGTGTTTGCCAAATGAATGTAATGTATACTTTTCCTTATAATGGAAAATGCAGTACAAATAATGCTCAAATTATGACAACAAAGACGCTACTCACCCATTTAGGGAGGCCTATACTGGTTGCAGAGCCCTGTACAAGTTTATTCTATAGATGTAAGAATCTCCATAAATAAGTTTTTTTCACATTCCATTACACATTACACACTACAATTTTTTCACATGTGAATATTTAATATCACAGGCAAATTCACCATTGAGAATACTATTTTCACGTAGGAAATTCCATCACATTCTCAAACGAAACCCAGCTAGTGTTCTAGAATTTGCCCAGAATTCATTTGTGAATTTCACAGGAAATTTGTGGGTATTTTGTATTGGTTTTATTGCTCATTACTCAATAATAGTAGATGATGAAACAAATGACAAGAGTATGACATTGTGATTGCACCCAGCAGTGGCTCTGACAGACTGCACCTTGCCTTCAGTATTTGTATCGAATCACAAGTTTGCTTAAAGTCTCCATAATGGAAGAAGATATGTGGAGGCAATTGCTTTCTCAATACTGATTAGCTTAAACTGTATCTTATAAAACTGCTGCCTGAACCTGCAGGAACCAATCAACACACACGTGAGCTAGTTTCTCCCACTGAAGAAGGATGAACACACGGTTCCGGACTGATATTACTGAAACAATTTTATTAGAAATTTGCTAAAAATAATCCAAAAAATCTGGTGCAAAATCTTTTTCAGTAAATGAAAAATGAACCGAAATGAAATAAAAATGTACCTGATTTATTTCCTTGTCTTTTGCCAGTTTTCTGAGAGGGGGAAGAAATTGTCACAAATGAGTCCCTGATAAACGATCAAGTCATTATCAGTACACATCATTATGTTTGTTAGTGTGTTCCTAAAACTGTTACTGCCACTACACAATACTGTACCTGGACTGTACTTGGACTGTACCTGCTGTGTTGTATTGAATTGTACTCCAGTGGTCTTCACTGTACAACCTCCAGAGTATTTCAGTAACTGGACCTTGAAGAACTCCTCATCTGTACTAAACTGTCCCACAATTCAATCCACAAAACAGTCCTCTTCCTCCTCGCAGTGAAATGGTTTATTCTCTCCCAGAGAGACGTAAGAGTTGGAAATTGTCCACCTCTTATTTTCAGTGAAAACGAATTCAAGGTCTAATCAATTATCAGGCCTTGTGTAATTTAAGAGACTGCTCCAAATGTTTTTTAAGTAATGAGCTATCTTTTAAGTCATTTTCGTGGCATTTCGAGTGCATCACACAAAGGTTTCCATTCTGCCTGAAATGTTACATTCAGCCACAATGAGGGAAAAGCCAGAGTCTGAATGACTCTACGGTCTTTTGAACCCCAAGTCAAATATCATTGTGTGAGCTCCTCTTCTGAGTGGTAGTCACCAAATACTGCTGTTAGTACTGATTGAAAATCCATGAGAACCTTTGTGAAAGCAGCACAGTGCCCTTGAAAAATGATACAAAAAATGGCTATGTCCTTCCTATCAAAATGTTGTGTCCGAGGTCCGCAGCACCTCGACTCCCCGCTCAATTATTTCAGTTGAAAAAAAAAAGAAGAGAGGCTGGAGAGAGTTCATAGACAATTTCACTTTTATTTGAAATGACTGACCACAGCAGTTACAATAGCCATTTAGAGGCCATCAGAGGTGTTTTGGTGGCATCAGCTTTGGCCCCTTCTCTTAGCGATTTGTCACAGTTTTGTTGTTGCAGTGTTTGTTTAGAGGCATGTAGTACTGAACACCCATATTGTCCACATTGTATTGGTTAGTGGTCACCATGGTATTTATTTTAAGTCCAAGTTTTTTTGATCACGTCTTCAGATTTGATGCGTTTTAAAGCATAATTCCAATCAAAGTTAGAAACTGCTAATGCTAACCTGTTCAAAGGGCCACAGCTGACAGTCCCTACAGTACCAACTCTCAGTCCTCAGTCTCTGCTGAACATTATGGTAAATATAAAAAAGAGCCACTGAAATAATTAACTGCAGTGAATAAATAAGTAAGTCTAGTGTCAAATATCAAGTTTTAAGGAGTAAAAGTGAAATATTAGAACGTTGAAAGCAGCACAGTGATTTGCAGAGGTAGTTCAAAGACAATAACAACGTACTTTCTTCAGTAAGGGAAAGGATGTTTTTGCTACAGAACAAAACATAAAACTGTCTTCAACTTGTCTAAACTCAGAAATGGTCAGAACTACTCAGAAATAAATAAACTGAATTGGTGGACAATCCACCATGGTCACCTAGCATCCATTTATCCATCGCGTTTACAAGCATTACAGTGACTTTATTTCAAGTAGGTGCTTGAAATATAGTACCAATATACTAAATCACTATAATAATAATATAGTGTAATATGAATATGAATTCCTCAAGGACTAGTTTATAATGGGATTGTTATTGTGTCGGCACATATGGATTTGTGTAAGTTATTCTTACATAAAGCCAAAATAATTCCAGGTAAAAATTTGGTGTATTGATACTTGGTGCTTGTCACGAGTTAAAGTTACACCAGCACTGACACACCCTCTCCAATTGGTAAGAAAACACATGAATATTTCATTAAAGTAAAGCTGCACAAAGCAGCTCAGTCTAATGGAATCTGTGTATCTGACAGAGCGAGGCTTTCCTCGCCAGAAAAATGACAGCATTAGTTGCTTGTTCCAATCACCTATGTTAATGTTTCATTGAAAAGCAAAGCCTTGTGAGAGCGCTGATTGTCCTCTCTCAGGAGCACAGGACGAAGTAGTGCGGTGTTATAGTGCCGCAAAACCTCGTATGGAAGTGTTCAGGCTGAGTGGTTGGGTGTACCAAGTGTCTGAATTTGAGACTCAACATCCACATCCAGTCTCCTAAAAACACTCAATATTGGTTTCTTTTAAACTTGACCACAGTGTTTACCCAACCTTAACCAAGTAGTTTTAGTTGCCTAAACTTAACAGAACCTGTCATGTGGACAGGCTACAAAATAAATTTCATGAAATGTCAAAGTATTCACTAATGGAACAACATCATGCCACCAAGCCTGTATGTCCAAACCAACAATACATTTCATTTCTATAGACGACACTTTACAGCCTGTGCATACAACTGATTATCAGTTATAAATATACATTCGCCTTCCTCTGTATAGCCTTACTACAGTTAACTAGAAAAGAGTACAAAAGTCAGACAAAATGACAACAAAAATGTAAAGTCTAGACACCACGGAGGGTGCAACAAGCATTATAAAGCCACATAAATTAAATAGCCTGACACTTCCAACAGAATCAACAGCAGAGCACAGACGCAGCGCGACGTTGCTAGGCAACGCAGTGGTTCCTGATGCTCTCATCTGTATAGTGAGCTACAACAATAAGTGAGTTTGTTACTGTACTCACCTGTCTGAACGGCATTCTGTGAGCTTTGAGCACCGCAAAGTCCTCCACAATCTTCTCAACGTTAAACTCCTTTGCTCATTAAGTCTCAAAGCACAATATAACCAGTCCACTCAACCTCCTGAGTTTTTAACACTCGGAGCAGAATGAGCGCTCTGCAGTCACAACGTGTCAGGGGTTATTGTCAGAAACAGCAGAAAGACCTCATACACCTCACTGAAGGTAAAAGTTCCAAGAAATCACTGCTAGAGGATCCACCATGTGCATGTTAGCATTTAGCATGTTAGCCAGTCCCAGCATGCACCTGTTGGTCACCCAACATCGTGGGTGTGTTTGATTTGGGTCACTTAGTGTGCTCACTGGGTGGTGCATTGAATCAGTGAGGTAGATGTAACATTTTTTAACTATGCAGAGGTACAACAATGCTAACCTTAACCAAAACCCATAATGACGTCATCCTTAATTTTATTGCATTGTCGTTTATGTACTGTTCACTAACTGCAAGCCTCATGCCTCCCTGGTACTCAGCCAGTAAACGTACACATTGAACATGTATTCAACATGAGTGTCTCCTCTCTTGACATGGAGCTCTCTGGAGCTCTGCTCTCCACCAGCAGCTTCTTTTCTGCTGCAGCTGCTGATTTATCTCCTTTCTTCTGTTCCATTCTCACACTGTTTATCAGGACTTTTCATGTGACTTGTTTTTACTGACTTGACTTGTGACTTGAAATGCAGCAAAGTACAATAGTAGTGATAAAAACTACTTAAGTACACAAAAAAATATTACAGTAACAAGAGTATATGTAATCCATTACTTCCACCCCTGGTAGCTGACACTTGTTATTGTGTTGTGGTGTGTTCATTTGCTGTGGGAACCTCCACTTCCAAGACAGCAAAATATTCCAGTAAGATATCCAAGGTAGCCTACATTGTACTTTTAACAACAAGCATGTCTAGACTTTGAAACCAGCACATACAAATGCCACACATAGGCTTGAATTAGACATATAAAGAACGTGTTACAAGAATACAGGGCTTGACTCTCAGACATGGAGCAAGATCTGAGTATGATGTACTCAGTTCAGACCCACTGTATAATCATGTTTGGGCTGCTGTATATGTGCTCATTGGGTTTCTTTGTGCAAACTGCCTGCTGGTGAAGCAGCAGTTATCTGTGTCTCACCTGGCTACAATGGGCAGCTCAGTTGTACATGTACCTGTATGGTGCTGCGGAATAATTCTGGCTCCCATTAGGAAACGGGAATAAGCCCTCCTCCTCCTTCTTCTTTGTTACTGATGCATGCATATGAATCTGTCATTAGTCCCCCCCCACACATCTCCAAACCTCCTCACACTGTGACACCCCTCCATCTGCGTTCCATCTTTCTCCATCTCTTCCCCCCTTGTTCTTCACAATGAGGCGAGCCGCCACATGCATGGCGTAGTTAAACACCTTGTGATTTATGGAGCTTTAATTTGGTTGAGGCCGATCCATTGTTTTGCGGCTTGTGGTGCGGCGGGCTGCCCCGCTGACAGTAATTTCCCGCCAGTTGGGGAGGATTGTGTATCATGAGCTAATGGCATCCTCTGTTCCCCCCATCTTTAGTGGAGGAAGGAGGTGTGTGTCTGTGTGTGAGCGGTTGAAAAAAAGAGAAATCAAGTAAGAAGATAGTGGCGGAGTAGGAAACAAACAGCAGTTCCTTTACTCTGCCAATTGCACTTGACGGCGCAGTGTGCATTGAAATGAACCGTGCTGTCTGCGGCTAGAAGAGGGCCAGGGCTGCCAGTTGTGGAATAGATGGTAGCAGGTAACGGGTTACGGCGGCCAGTTGGCTGATTTGAGAGCTGCTGTAGCTTCGTGCACCCACCTAACCACCTTGCTGAGTTCAAAGGCTGCAACCTACGCGCAATCTCTTTCATCTCAGTCCTCAACACTGTGTTTATTTCCTCTCCTTATTTATTCTTTTTACCTCTGTGGATCTGTCCTCTTCTACTTTTTAGACAACATTTCTCATACAGGAGGAAATGGTGGGATCACAATATCCAACCCAATCACCAGGCAAGACCATCCATATTGGGCAATTCTGCAAAACCCAGGATTATGTCACTGACATTGTTTTTTTTAAGTCCAGTGCCAATGTTTTTAAAATTCTAACTTTCTATAATAACTGCATTTGGCAACAAGGTTAGGGAAAGACCACCACCTCCATAGCCTTTTATCCACCTCAATACATAGGATACTCTACTTCCTACATTGGCACTGAACATTGGTACTGGGCATAAATAGTAAGGTACAGAATCACCCAATATGAATGCAACTTCTAGGGATAATGGACTCTAATGTCCGTCTATCAGCCACTTTGGTCCAGACTGAAAAATCTCAACAACTATTAAATGGATTGCCATGACATTTTGTACAGATATTGATGGCATCCAGACAATGAATCTCAAATACTTTGGTGATTCCCCCGACTTCTCACTTACAGCAGGTTGACAATTGTACTTTTGAAATTTCAAATTTCTCAACAGCTATTGAATGGATTGCTGTGAAATGTGGTACACACATTCATGTTCCCCACAGGATGAATTGTAATAACTATGGTGACTCTGACTCTTCATCTAGCATGATCATCAGGTTCATTTTGTCCAATATTTTGGTTTATGACCAAATAACTACCAAACTAATGACATTCCTATCAGCCTCAGCTGTACTTTGTGTTTAGTGCTAACCAGCAAATGTTAATATGCAAATTATTGGGACCGCCTCCCCAAAAATACGGCTGTATAGGTCGTCTGTGCAGCAGTTTATTACGACCCATATTTACATTTATTTAGGCAGCAACCTCTAGTGGCCATAGTAATTATGACGAGAGCAAAGGAGGAAGTCAGGTTAGGGAAGTCCATGTAGGGAAGAGGTCAGGGTGGAAACACAGCACTTTCACCCAGGAGACCGCTGTTTTAACTTGTTTTAAGTTAAGGTAACTTAACTTAGGTAACTAACTTACTTATTTTAACCCAAACCATGATCTTTCCCTAAACCTAACCAAACTGCAACCGCTTCACAACGTTAACCAGGTGTTTCTTATTGTTGCCATGAGTACGCCTATATATGTTGTTGTGGGAGTCACTGGAAAACAACCTATTCTGTCATTTATGTTGGAGGACTTTCTGAAACCATGACAGCAACCATTGTAAACATTATCTGGTAAAACATCAGCATCAGGTTTAGCAGGCATGCTTTAACATTTTTACTGTGAACATGTAGATGTTAGCATCTTGCTCACAGTACTAGCTAGCCTGGCTGTAGACTCTTATTCTTGTTCTTCATGTGGGAGTATGGATTGCATTCTGAAAACACAAGAACCGTGTATCGGTGTAATTTGAACAGATCTCAGAACACCTTGTACAGATGGACTGTGGTATGGTTTGGGAAATATTTCATATAACCAAATGTTTATGTGCTGTTACTGTATTTTGGATAAAGTGCAAATATGAAAGTAATAGAATAGCAAAATCATGTTCTGTCCAACACTTATATATTGGGCAGTGTAATGAACATTGCAGCCTCTAGAGGCCACTGTGGGCTGCAGACTCCTCTTACTGTCAACAGTTGATTTGAATATTAAAATGATTCAGTGAAAAGTGGTGGCCTAACATTCTCTTATGGCAGCTGGATGATGTCCTACCTTCCCCTCTGCTTATTTGTACAGAACTACAGCTGTATAGTTTTACCTCTTATTTCTGTCTGTGCAACAAATACAAAGCTTATTTGAACATGACCTTTTATTGAGTGCACAAATAACATGGTGTGGTGGAGTTGAGTGAAATTATGCTTTCCTTGATGGTTAGTGAGTCTGTCCACTTCTAGATCTTTCACCTCAGGGAAGCTGAGCTCTGGATGTCTCTGGCGTCCCTATTACATCATAAAAAGCACTCATTATTAACAGCTTTAGAACAACATTCAAGGGCAAACGACTTTGAAATGGGAAACTTGATGTTTTTTTTCTTCTCTCCTCACACCACATATTTGATTTAGCTACCTCTCAGTAGTAATTCACTTTGATATGGTTTTCCACATAAACAAAGCTATGTGGCTGGAAGCAAGCCACTGGCCGATGGAGTGTGTCGGCCATGAGAATCCATATCGCCACAGCTACAGCACTGTCTCCACAGAAATGGAAACGGTGTCATCAGCATTAAGGGAAGGGGAATGCCCATGCTGATTGCTCTCAGTGTGTGTGTGTGTGTGTGTGTGTGTGTGTGTGTGTGTGTGTGTGAGAGAGAGAGAGAGAGAGAGAGAGAGAGAGAGAGAGAGAGAAAGCTATGGGGGAGGAATGATTGTCTGTGTTTATTGAACTGTGTGTTTGTGTTTGTGTGAATGTATGTGTGTGCATCACGCTGACTAGTCTCATGATAGCTTGGCTGTGTGGTGTGGACTGGTGCTCAAAGTGCACTCCAATAGATGGGCGACAGTGTGTGCTGCTAGCATTTTACCCTTAGGCTGCTGCAGCAGTCAGTCACTGTGTGTGTGTGTGTGTGTGTGTGTGTGTTGTTTTTCTTTGTAGAGACAGGTTGAGGGGTTAGAGACAGAGAAAGAAAAAGAATTAAAGACATTGGTTTGTTTATATGCCCACTAATCATAATGCAATTAAAGCAAGTAATCTGGAGCCCCTGTAAACACCATAATGCTAATATGCTCACAGTTGGAATATATATATATATATATATATATATATATATATATATATATGTACATACAAATGGAACTCTTGCTTGGCATTCAAGTGGTAAGTCGTAAGAACGCTGCTGCTAGGCAACAGCAACATGGACGCCAAAAGACTCCTGTGTTTTCTTGACATTCTTCGCTTCTTTCCAAGAAATGTGAATTACTTTCTATTTATATCAACTTACTTGCTTTATGAAAATGTCAGCAAACACGTCACAACTCATGAACTCTGAGCTTTCAGAAAATTTCCACTTCCAAGGTATATGTGGAGCATATAAACCTATACAGGAGGAGCATATTAACGTATACAGTAAACACCTTCCTCCATTTATAACTCACTAACATAGGTTTTAACTACAGTTGACACAGAGATGTTCTGTGTCAACTGAACAAAAAATAAAAATAAATAAATAAATAAAAACTGTTACGACCTTACTCTGTAAGGTGTCACATGTCACATTTAGGGGAAAATTCAACAAATGAAAAAAACACAAGACAATGAAAATACACGTTTACCAATTTGACGAAACATGTGTGGCATAAAGAAATGCACATAAATAGAGAAAATACAAGCAAATACAGAAATATCCAAAAACAGAAATCTCTGGGGTACACCAACTATGTGCTTATGTACTAATTACTAGCAAGTTCTTTATGCCACGTATTTGTTGTCAGATTGGTGAATGTGTTTCTTAATTTTCAATTCAATTCAATTCAGTTTTATTTATATAGCGCCATATCATAACAAAGTTATCTCAGGGCACTTTTTCGAATAGAGCAAGTCTAGACCGACTCTTTATATTTACAGAGACCCAACAGTTCCCACCATGAGCAAGCACTATGCGACAGTGGCAAGGAAAAACTCCCTTTTAACAGGTAGAAACCTCGAGCAGAACCAGGCTCAAGGTGGGCGGTCATCTGCCTCGACCGGTTGGGTTGAAGGGGGAAGGGGGGAGCGGGAGAGAGAGAGCAGGAGGAAAGAGAACATACAGCAGCTCAATACAGCATAGATATGGTAATGGCATTGATGTTAACACCAACAGAAACAACACTAAGAGCAACATTATAATAGCAATACTAATAACAGCAACAACAGCAATAGCATCAGCGGGTGCAGAGCAGGAGCACGGGGGCAACAGGCGGCAGCAACCACAGACCCAGACCTCCACAGCTCTAGAGGCAGAAACACCTGCAGAAAGCAACAGAAGTGGAGGGAGAGAGAGAGAGGAGAGAAAGCACACAACTAGAAGTTGAATTAATAACAAGCATTGATGGGATATGAGGGCGTACAGATGGAGAGGAAGAGGAGGAGAAAGGAGCTCAGTGCATCATAGGAAGTCCCCCGGCAGTCTAGGCCTATAGCAGCATACCTAAGGGGGGGCTCAGGGGTCACCTGAGTCAGCCCTACTATAAGCTTTATCAAAGAGGAAAGTCTTAAGCCTACTCTTAAGTGTGAGGAGGTTGTCCGCCTCCCGTACACAAACTGGGATCTGGTTCCACAGGAGAGGAGCTTGATAGCTGAAGGCTCTGGCTCCCATTCTACTTTTAGAGACTCTAGGAACCACAAGGAACCCTGCATTCTGGATTTGCTTGTGTTTTATTTATTTGCAGCATTTTTTAAATCTAAACGTGACATGTCTTGGTGTGGAGAGTGTTTAATGGATATTGCAAACAAATAAACCAACTACATATTGCGCACACATACTGCATACTCCAAAAAACTTTGAGTAGACACTGGCCTGAACCCCCTCTGACATTTGTCATTTTAGCTAGGTGACAGAGGTTAAATAAAGTCATACATATTGCTAATTTGACATAAAAAAATGGAGACCAGCTGTAATGACTGAGGTACTTTCAGACCTACAGGCTTATCAGTTTCCATAGACTCCTAAATCAGTCCTAAGGTGAATTCTCATTCTGAAAAGTCCTTGGTCTGTGCTCATGTCCAGGGAAGGTCTGGGTCTGCAGCTGCCTACTTCACTCTTGTCTTCCTGTTGTTAATGCACACATTGGAAGCAGTGCAGTAGCAAGAGAAAAACCTCCTTAAAACTGCACTCCATCCTATCTTACCCACCCAAATCCTGCCATGCACTGTATTTGGGGGTGATATATACTAGCATAGCACAGTTCACAGCCAACAAGGCGATAAAACTCTTTACATCTGGGAACCTTAGTGGAAACTCGGGTTTTGGGGAGTGCCGAAAAAGCCTTAATTCCCTTATCATTTTGTGTGTGTATGCTATTATGTTTTATAACACCATTTTAAGTTGCATTAGCAAATCGGGCACCCCCTTCAGCCCCACAAAAGGCAAAGCTTCAATGGAAAGGCCCGTCCCACCGTTTATAAAAGCATCCGAAAAAGCCCCACTTTTTAAAGAGTGCCACCTCCGAGAAAGCTGTAAGCACTGATCCCAGCTGTGTGTATTTGCAAGGCCTCCAGAATTAATCCCAAGCAATTTTTCTGCACCACTTGTGCCTGTGATAAAGGAAGCCTGAGCATTCAAATGGGCTGGGTCCCTGGTGGCATTACGTTCTTACCATATTGGGCTGCAGTCAGGCCTTCAGTGTGAAGAGGGGACTGGGGAAAACCAGTGAGCCTTGCCAGGCTTAAAACTCTATACCTCCATATCTCTCCCTCCCTCTCTTTTCTAGCCAATCTTCCTATCTGACAGATACAAACACAGTGAGTGAGGAAGTCAGTGGCACCCTCCTCTGCGATCAATACCAGTGTAAAATCTGCTCAGTTATTGTGAGGTTCGCATGCATTTACCTTCATTTACCTGCACTAAACTAATTAAAGGCAAGTTAATTCAAGTGGTCATAATCTTCTGTGGCCTTTTAAGGCTTTTTGCAACTTAGTTGCCCTTTTTCAATTTCACAGCTTGCCTCACCAATTTGAAGCTACTTATTGCATTTAGCATGGCTGTATTTTTAACCTCTTCAACCCCACTGACCCACTGACTGGGCCAGTCATTACAAACCCCCGCTGTGCTGCCAAACTTTGGTCAAAGCCACAGAACTTTATTGTAAATTCTAGCAGATATCCAAAGGTTTGCAAAGATACCAAATACTGTATGTCCGTGGCTGGATTACAGACTGGGGAAACACTGAGGTTATGTCCTCAGCTGATCATGATTAAAACGATTTATTAATGGTGGTATTTCATAGGCAGATAGAAATTCTCCTTCTTTTAGGCCAACAAATAAATAAATAACTTAATGAATAAATATAGATAAATAAGAGTGAAAAAAGGTTTTGAAACAGCATTTAGACTCATGTCGGGAAATAAAACTTACAACATGTGGTTGGACAGTTAAGTGGATAAATACAATATTAAAAATGAAAATATTTCAATACATTTGAGTGGGGGGGTCTTGGCCTCAGTATCTCGAAAAACCCTGGCCCGAGGTTCACTGTGTGTCAGGTTTGCAGCAAATTCATTTATTTCAAATTTGTTTTCAAAATCTTGGAACATCCATCACCAAGGAACACTACAGTTTCATTTTCTTAGCTCGGTAATTGTAACACTGTTCTCACCAAAGTCATTGCTGAGATCTCAGAACATGGTGACATCGTTAAAACAACACTGGAATGTTGATATTGGAGGATTCTGCAAATATGTTTCTTGACAGTGCTTTTAAACGTCCATTGCCATTGTTTCTCAAGTTCACGCTTTCAGCTATTTCTGTGCATGGCAACTACGGTATGGTTAAGGTTAGGGGAAGATTGTTGTTATGGCAAATAAACTTTGGTTGAGGTATTGATTAGGGTTAGAGCACGAAAACATTTGGTTAAGGTTAGTAAAGGAATGTAGTTATGATCCTGAATCCTTGTCTTTATGAGTGACACTGAATCATAATCTATGCTGCGTCACAATTTCATACTACATACCAAATGTAAACAGTACGTACTATATTAGGGCTGTCCCTAATACCATTTTTGGGGCTTCAAAGCTTCAGTGAGAATTACCTGCGACTATTCAAAGGGGGGTTCCTTTTTATTGAAACAAAAATCTCTACAAAATGTGCAATAAACACATGAAACAAATAACAGCCATAGCTATGGCGTTTAATTAGTCTCAAAACCTCAAAAAAACAAAAAACAAAAACAAACAAACATAAAAACCAGGCACATGCACGTGATACGAGTGCACAGAACAGTATCTGTGAGTGGAAAAGCATTCTCGCAAGGGAGAGTTTCTACTCCGTGTGCACAAATGTGGTCGCATGAGCACAGGGCTGTGACGAGCGCATAGGGAGGGTCCAGCTCGTGCTCAAACACTGTTTCTCCACCATCCACAACTTGCAGTCCTAAGCAGCTTCCTTTTTTTTGTGCATTGAATTGTAGGACAGTGTCCATCACAAGTGCACTCAAAAATCAAGTGTTTTTTTATCTGTATGCTGAGAGTTTTATTACCAAATAATTGCTTGTCTTGGTTGTTACCATATTATTGCCATGTGTTTCCTGCAATTTGCACTTCATTGTTATTTTGAGGTGACTGGACACGTGCACAGAGAGCAGGAGGAGCAAGAGGCTCAATTGTTTAGTTTTGCCCCGGGTCCCCAAGCTGGGTTATATATATATATATGTCAGGTTGCATTTTGAGGCAAAATGATGTACAAGAAAGGTAGGGCACAAGGTTTTAGCCTCAATGAAGAGCTTGAACAAGCTGAAACAGAACGTATGATAAGGTCAGAGGGAATGAATGAATAAGATGATTTTTTCCGACCTTAAAGCTACTTAACAGGTAAATTAAAGGGGCAAACTGGATTTTAAGGGGTTAAGGGGAAGGGTGGTGGGGTGTGGAGGTGGGGTTTAGGCAGTCAGGGTTGAGGCCTGTGTGTTTGTGTGTGTGTGTGTGTGTGTGTGTGTGTGTGTATGACGTTTCCTGTGGTAGATCTAAAATGTAATCACGGCAGCCCGCGCATTTGCCTCAGCTCTATAAGCCGCTGTTTTCACAGATAGTTGATCGAAGGATGGAGAGCCAGCGAGAGATTGAGTCTTGGCCTGGCTTTGATAGATAGAGCTCTTTATTCAGACGGGGAGAAAGGGGAGAGTGTGGGTGAGGAGGTCTCTGAAAATCAGCAGAGGCTGGAGAAGAGAGAAGAGGCGGCATCGCCGCTGAGGTGAAGGGTTTTTGGAGAGTGGGCACAATGGCCTATCACAGACAACCTGCCGCTGCAACAATCACACTGGTGGAGAATGGAGAGATGCGATGGCGCTCAGCGAGACAGAAACGTATAAAACTCTCCAGCCAGCCCTATTATACCCACTGTAATAAAGCCCAATAGTCTGATAGCACCTCTCCTCTCACTTTCAAGCTATAAAAGTCACCACTGAATGCTGCAACCGCTGCAGGAAATTTATGTCACACTGTTTATTTGTCCTTCCACACACTTTGTAAAGAATTGGATCCCTTTTAATGCTGTTTGAGGGCAGGGTGGTTGCACACAGAGGCTGATTTTTCTTCTGTTGTTTGCAAAAAACAACAACCTGTACTTACTTATTAGTTGATTGTGCATGTGCAGACTGAATATAAAAGGTGAATACATTATGTTAGAATGCATGTCCTGGACATTAACTCAAAAAGCTGACAACATAACAGAGGCTGCCTTGTTGCTGATGATGATAATGATGATAATGATAAACCTGGGATCCCGTACCGGAAACCCAATTTGTTCTGCGCATGTGCGACAGAAAGTAGCTGCATTTTTGCACATCTACAGAATAAATCGGGTTTCTGGTACAGATTGGGCAGTGACAGCTGCAAAGTAATCCTTGTGGGCAACTGCACCCGTCAAAGTCCGTCCACTAAAAGTGCTTGTTTCTGCCACTGACAGGCTCAGTGTCTGACAACATCATGGAAAGGATCCCTACAGAGACAGACCTTTTGTTAAAGAGTAAGATCCTTTTTATTTAACCAGAAACAGAAGTTTCGCTCAAGGAGCAGTGTCACTGCAGGAAGACAACTCCTCATCGTCTTTTACCGAGTCTTTATCTGTTTGTGCTGGCTACTATTATCTGAGACTCGACCATACCAGCTTTTATTTAAGAACGGATGGTAGTCGGTCTAGACCTGCTCTATACGAAAAAGTGCCCTGAGATAACTTTGTTATGATATGGCGCTATATAAATAAAACTGAATTGAATTGAATAGTCACTAGCCAAAGCATCATTCAGACTGATAAAAAGACAAGACACCACACACATAGGCATGGACCCCACAGTCATTCACAAATGTTATAGCCTTGCAGTGGGACAGGAGTCGCTGCTTGAATTGGTATGTTACTCACTGGCACAGATTACTAGGATGTGAGATGTTTGCCCATCCATGCATGTGCTAGAGCAAAAGTCAGTGGACCAGCATCATCAGAATTCCAATTCTGATGACTGAATGTCTGTATAAGATTTAATGGTAGTTTATCCAATACTTTTTGAGATATTTCAATCTGGACCAAAGTTTTGGACCAACCGACATGGATCCACACTGCTGGCATGGCTAAAAAGCAATATATAAATGACACTGGACTAGTGACACACCCCAAAAGGAAGGACAATTCAAAAGATTCAAATCAATTCAAATCTTTGTCCATCCAGTTTTCCCTTTTGTTTAAGCAATGATAGTGGTGTGGCTCTGTGGATATCAGTCAGTCCACCACTTTGGTCCAGACCGAACTATCTTAACAATTGGATGGATTGACAGTAAAATTTGATTACCATGGTACCACATCTTTCTTAAAACAATACTGCATGTACTATATATACAAAGCTAATATGTGGCAGTATGAGTTAGACAAATCAAGTGGGTATCTTCCAAAGTTTTGATCTTTTTAGTATAAATTTCCCTCTTTGTGCTTCCATGGGTAGTGTTTTCTTGCTGTGCTAAGGCAGAGGGACAGTAACACAAAGTGGAAATTTGGTACTAAAAAGACTAACATTAGAAGATACCTGCTTGATTTGTCTAACTTAGACTGCTGAACACCATCACTTACATTGAAACTGAAAGAAGGGATTTCTTTGTGGCCAGCATGGACAGGGGGAACAATCAGAGCCAGCTATAATCCTTTCAGTGTATATGGGCATGGACGTAAGTATTGTATTAAGATAGAGTTGTGAACCTATTCTTTAATGACATTGATGATCCCTTGACTTTTCATCTAGTGCCTCCATAAGGTCATTTGTTTTAATTTATCCAGTTCTTTGCTTTATGACCAAATACCTGCAAAATGAATGAGATTCACATCAGCCTCAGCTGTACTTCGTGTTTAGTGCTAATTACCAAATGTTAGCATGCTCAGATGGTGACCATGGTAAACATAATACCTGCTGAACGTTGTCATTGTGAGCATTTAGCTGAAAGCTCTGTTGTGCTGAGACTTGAGTAGCCGCGTGGTTATCATTTTGACTCCATTCCAATTATATTGTTCAGTGTCTCTCTCCATCCCCTTGGTCTTTCCATGATACATCTTTCAAGTCATGTGTGAAGGTTTTTTTTATATGTGATTTCTCTGCATGCGCACACTGCTTTGCTATCAGTATTTCACTGTACACCACCTTGATGTTTTTTTTTTTACTGCAAACACTGATATCATAGAACCTTGTCATAATGCTAGGTGCTGAATTTATCGCTGCGACCATTAACTTTCAGTTTCCTCAGGGTCACTTCTTCATGTGTTTAAGCTTTTGTTCTGGGCTCTGCTATAATCATCAGTTGCAAATATAAAATAAAAAAGGACCTTTTCTTCGGTTGTTTTTCATCTGCATAAATGAACCAACCTTGGTCTGGAGTGTTTAAACATGCTGGTTACTTGTTTCAAGAGAATGACATCTGTAATCAAATTTAAAGCCACCGGTCACCAAAACACACCTTGAGTAGAGAATATCTAAAAGGGCAGATGGAATGAGCCTCAGAGAATCCACATTGGTTTGTTGTTGAGAAGCTGATGGAGTCCTTGACGTTTTGAGGGAAGAATGCAACCTATCTTGATAAACACACTCATTAAACTCAATATCAATCAGTGTCACTTTGACCTGCAAAATATTCCCTTCAACACAGCTGTGGCTTTGTGGTTGGAGAATCTATTTGGAGGACAGACATACATGAATAGCCTGCTCTGAGGCAACGCTGATTGGCCACTTAAGAAGAAAATGAGACGTCCCTTTCAAACATAATGGTGAGAGTGCATCAGTAGGAGCTGTCTGACTGTACTGCACTGATGAAGTAAAACTGAGGGAAAAAGACTTTATGCAGGCAGGAGGATTGATATGTCAGCTGGGCTATAATAGGTCTAATTAGCAAGGCTCTCGCAGCTAGCTACTGATGAGTCATAGAATACAAACACACATTTACGCAGCACCAAGCTCATGAAAACATGAACACACTTAAAGGGAAACTCTGGTATTTTTAAACCTGGGCCCTATTTCGTGTTGCAGGAAGACAAAAGGATCTTACTCTTTAACAAATGCTCTGTCTCTGTAGGGATCCTGAGCCCGTCAAAGGCAAAAGCAAGCACTTTTTGTGGACGGACAGTCAGCCATTGCAGTCCGTTTGCGGATGCCTTCAGAGGCGATCTAACTAAAGTATTAGTCATTTAGACCCCAAAATTTGTCAAAAATAGGGCCCAGGTTTAAACAAACTGGAGTTTCCCTTTAAGAAGTAAAAGAGGGGCACAATGGACCCTCTGCTGAGCCCTGCCCCCCGTTACGCCTGCCAAGCCTTCCATTCTAGCATAGCACATACAGTACGCCAAGTCCAGACGCATGTCCTTAGGGGCTTGAACTTGGTAAAAAAAAAAAGTTATGATTATTCATGTACACAGCTGTACAACTGGTCTGTGACAAAGTACCTCAACTAAATGGTCCACTGAAAAGGCTTTAAAAAAAGCTTTCATCTGCATTGACTGAGAGATGCAGTCAAGAGTTATCTTCACTCTAATTTAAAATAAAACAACATTTAACATACACCACACTGCCTCTGTTCATTTTCATTTGTATATATATTTATAATTTTTAATTTTTAAGGTGAGGTGTGTGTATATTTAAGGTTTACTGTCCAATCAAAACATGAACCTTCTTCAGACAAATTAACTTTGAGACCAAAGTTTTAAAAAGAAATTTGATCATATGTTCACAACACTACAGAAACATCACAACACTACAGATGGGTTTGCCAAGATAAGAGTGTTCTTGAAGTATTTTATGTTGCTCACTGTATTGTACATACCTATGCTTTCTTTTATATCAGTGATATAAAAGAGAAAAAATCAACTGGAACCACAGAATGATATTTTTGCTTCATATTACCTTTTCAATGAATGCATTTTCAAAATCAACTAATCAATAAAATCACCTAATCAAAACCCACTGGACTGTGACATAGAAACTGAAAAAAAAACTTCATGTTTGGTAGCCACATCACTGAACATGCAATAACATGTCAAACATGTCTGGCACACATCAGGAAATCTACAGCCATCACTGCAGACAAAAGCAGAAGAGGGACTCAGCATTTGTTGTAGAATAATCTACATGAGAAAAGACCACTGCAGCCCCCTCCCCTGTCCCCCCTCTGCTCTCCACCCTCCCCTCCCCTCCCTGTTGGCTGACAGAGGACTCCACCTGAATGACATTTACAAATTACCCGGCCCAGAGTGCTCGGTCCCCTGACCCGTGAGCCTCTGCTCAGCACCCGGAGAGACTCGCCAGCGTTTTGTCATATAATTACTGCAAATCCCCTGAAACTAGCCCCCCCTTCACCACACACACACACACACACACACACACACACACACTGCATTCCCTCACCAAGATGTATGCGTGCAGATGCATGTAGGTGTATAAGAACAAACTCACAGAGCTGAATGTTAATATGTGATGAGTGTCTGAGTGACCATCATCCTGACAGACTGTGGGCCAGGAACCATGGCAGCAGCAAATAAAGCAGAGCAGTAAAAGAACAGAACCCAGCAAATAGTTGATGAACAGTGACAGGTAAGAGTATAACCTCATGGATTCTCTCATATAATATGGTAAAAAGACTTCAGGCAGTTGACCACAAGGTCACCAGCTGTTATTTTAACAAATTAAACCAGACAAATTAAAGTTTAATTCAACGTGATCATACTATACTTACATACTATACTATTCATACAGTCTAAATTCTCCTTACTCAGCATCAGCATACACGAAATAGGCCATACTGTAATACATAGGCAGTGAAATTTCACAACAACTCTGTTGGGTCATAATATGTCACTGTCGTTGTTGTTGTCATCCAGTAAACTAGCATCAAAATTTCAGTTTGCCTCATAAACGGATCCCACCAACAACTGCTTTTGTGAGGAAAGAAAAAGTGAGGATGTAGTCATGAATCTTAACTAAGTAACTAAACTAAGGATCTTATTTTTGTAGTCCTGGCCATTATTTCTATTAGTAATTAGGGGTGTCCTCGACTAAGAATTTACATAGTCAAATCTGATTGGTCAAGTCTTGCCTATCGTCGACTGATCGTTGAATCGTGGTTTTTTTTTGCTCCCGCTTTTAATAGTCGGCATGGTCTCAGAACATATTAGACATACAGCTTGAACTGCCCGTGGGAAGAATGAACATACAAGAGTCTGTCCATTTTTGATTAAAAGCTCTGTTTTCTCTCTTTAGAGCACGCCATGTGAAATGACTTCTTCTTTCCAACTGTTTGTCTCATTTCTCCTCTGTGTATGTATCTCGCTCACTGACAGTCACAATGCTTTCTGAATGCACAGATTTGATTGGCTGAGTAGCATCACGTGAGATGCTTTACAAAGCATGCAATTGGTCAGTGAGTTTCCTGGGCCGCTAAACCAGAAAAGCTACGCTTCAGCCCCCCATATAGCCCTAATGAAATGATCCTTTGTTTCATAACCACATTTTCCAGCCACTGTGACGATTCAACTGTGAGATTGGCAGCCGAATCAGGCTCCTTAGATCAAATCGTTGAATAGTCTGCTATTCGGGGTCACACAAACAGTCAGATGACCAGACAGGTTGTAAACAAACCCTCAGAAACTTATTTGGACAAGAAAATGGAGACAAACGATAAAATGATTACCTGAATGGTTGTAAACATCTATCACAGTTTACAGACCCACCTCCAGCTTCAACTTTGACCTACTGTATTTACCGTAGCTGTGTGCACTTACAGTCTTCCAATGAGGGAACATTTCTGACACTTTGGGTGCGCTCATTTTAAAGGCCAGGGTGTGCTCGGAATGAACTATTTTGCACAAAAGGTTGTCTCACGAGGTGTTGATAACTGATCTGAATGGCCACACTTGAAGGCGGGGGAAAAAGCCTGTAGTCATAGAGAAGGGCAAGGCACAATGAATCATACAAATGGGGATAATGTTACGTACTTTCTGTCTTCTAGGGCATTCCTGTTCAGTCGGTTGTACACATCAAAAGTGACTGAAGTAATTGTGTGAAGAATGAAAAAAAGACACATTCAAGAGGTACATTCAAACACTGCCTACAGTATTTTTTCCCCTTCATACACCTGGCTAATCAGTGCTTAAAGTGGGCGTGCTTGTTGGATTGTGGGTTTCGAAAAGTTACAAAAATTGTCAGCACCTGCAATTCCTATATCGGAAAGGTGTGTGGGGGAGGAGTTTCAGGTTTCAGCAGTTTCAATGATCTGACAAGCACATGGGTTGATGCCATACATCAGGACTTCTCAAAGTCCGGACCTCGGTCCGCATCCAGACCGAAAGGCAAGTCAATCCCGACCCAGCCCAAACCTTGTGTTATAAATACAATACGTTATGAAGTGTAACGTTTTCTGTTTTGAAATACATACATACAATATTGATCAATAAATTGTTAGTGACATCTTTCCTGCAGTTGACGTCGCCATGACATTGTTGTCAGGAAAGAGTGCTGTGTGTTGTTGCTGCCGAGTTCAGGCAGTAACATTACACCGGAGAATTTGCTATCAGCTCCTAAATCGAAGATATAGAATGTGTCTCATTTTCTCTAGTACACGATTTCTACAACTAGTGTAAATGTAAGAATATGTATAAATAAGGACTAACTGTTTTTTTTTTTTTTCTGCCTTGGTTACCATTTGGCCGAATCAAGAGATGTGACATTAATTAATTGCAACAAGTACCCTACCTGTAAACAGTAGGGGGGGTCTTTGCAGAACATTCCGTCGCCAATGATGTGAAGATGTCATTGTCAAAATTTACCAAGAAAAGAAAAGTTGACCAAGAAAACTGAGTATTCAAAGAGGAGTGGACAGACAAATATGCGTTCATTTTGCCCCAATCCAGCACAAAGCCCATGTGTTTGATTTGAACAGAAAGAGTCAGGATTGTGAAAAATGGTAATTATGGTGGTAATGTAAAACGTCACTGACACCAAGCACAGCCATTTCAAACAGTAGTCTCCACAGAACAGCAACTGATTGCAGGCAAACAATGCCATTTCTCCTACTAGACTCAAATGTATTTTAACTATCTTGAATGTATGTTGATTAAAAGTTAAATGTTGTTTTGTTATTGCCAATCGTTCTGGACCTCTGACCTTGAAGAAAAATCAGATGCGGACCTTTGACTAATAAGTTTGAGAACCCCTGCCAGATACTCTACCTCCCAATAAAGAGGTTTAGACCAGTTGGCTTGTTTACTGCTCCATTCCCAGATCTCAGCAAATGCTACCATAACCAAAAGGAATGACAGTCCAAAACAAAAAAAAGACCTCCAAAAAGTACAATAAACCTGAATTATCCTATAACGGTTCTGTGAGATGAAGATGACAAACAAGCAATCAGCTTTACATTAGAAATTATACGTTTGTGACCAGTAACATTATTTGTGAAATCACTACCCGTGTCCAGCTATGAGTCTCAAACTTTGCTGCATTTGTTCAACCCTCTCTCTCTTTCAGTCCCCCTCCATCAGTCTATCTCTCCCCCTCTCCCTTGCTGTGTTTGCTCAGGAGCATATGTATCTGTGATGTTTTCTTGTTGCTGGCTCTTTGTATCTGTCCCTTGATTGCACACGAGTAAGAAACTGTAAAGGATAATCTAATTGAACAACTTTAAAGCACATGGCCCATTTCATGTAGTCCTTTGGAACGGCCCTCATTTCGCCGTTGTTACCCAGCCGAGCGTGTCTGCGCTGAAGGTCAGCTGTCTGCCACCGACAACATGCACAAAATGTAAAATCAGGCTCTCCCTCCCTCCCTCTCCTCCCTTCCTTCCCTCTGCGTCTCGCCCATCTTTCTTCTCTTCTCGAGCACTGATCCCAGCCCTAATCCAAGCACAAACATATCCACAGACAGCTGGGTTTAAGTGTGTGTGTGTGTGTGTGTGTGTGTGTGTGTGTTTTGGTTTAGCCAATATTTTGTGCTCATGTTGAATGTCTTGGAACGTGCTTTAGTGGTTTGCGTGAGTTTTTTAATTTGCAGTGTTTAAGACTTTACAGTATGTTTCCTGTCAATTGATTTTTCTGAAGCACATTTCATATTTTGCAAGATGTTTCCTTTGTTCCTTTATTTTTTGCATCTTAGTGTTGTTTATAAAAAAAAAAAAAAAGCAGTATAGTACTATATGCCCTATGCAGCATTGCATTTGCCCAGACATGCAAATCCAAAGGTCTGAGCTCAGCACACATTCATTCACAAAGATGTGGAATTTGTTTTCTTTTTTTCATTTTTCAAACATCTTTGTTTATGCACAGTTCAACTCAATTTACTTTATTTCACTAGGACAATCCACTCAGGCTGCAGGGATTTCCAGGACATGTGGATCCCACCTCTCCAGAGGTGCTGCTGACCTTGCTGCTGACCTTGTGTGACCATTTGGGGCCAGCGGTGAAGCCCACCTAAACAGTTCTGGGGTTGGGGAGACAGACCTTTTTGTTAAAGAGTAAGATCCTTTTTGTTTAACCAGAAACAGAAAGTCTTGCTCAAGGAAAAGTCTCACTCTGAAATCTCACAAGAGGTTGAGTTGGTGCAGGAAGACAAACAGATCTTACTCTTTAATAATCTGTCTCTGTAGGGATCCTTTCTGTAATGTTGTCAGGCACTTAGTCTTAGTCTGAGCCTGTCAGTGGCAGAAACAAGCACATTTAGTGGACAGACTTTTCACGGGCGCAATTGCCCCAAAGAATTACGTTGCAGCCATTGCAGCCCATTTGCAGATGCTGGTGGAGGCGATCTACTGGATCAGTTCCAAAACTAATGGTAACTATTAGTCATTTAGACCCCAAAATATGTAAAAATAGGGCAGGTTTAAAAATACTGGAGTTACCCTTTAACTTCTGATAAACAGCAGCACATAGCCGCTTCTCTAAGTTTTCTATTGGAAGCATGCAGGACAGTCCCAATGCGCTATACACTAACCCAGTTAGGGTAACAGTATGGGAAACACTGTATAAAGTGGGGAAAGACTTCTACACAAGACTGGTCTGAACCTTCTTGTAACAACGAATCAATACAGAAAACGTACTATGGGAATAGAAAAAACAAAACAAAAGAAGAAATGTGACAGGGGTTGGGAGAGGTGGGCTGTAATAAAGAGTCAGTCTAGACCTGCTCTATATGAAAAAGTGCCCTGAGATAACTTTGTTATGATATGGCGCTATATAAATAAAATTGAATTGAATTGAATTAATGCAGAACAGAAAAACTAAATCTTGCAACAATACAAATATATGTCAGCCACCTGGAAGCATCGTGCTCCACCAGCACCCTTATCCACCCTATTTCCCATGGCTATGATCACTGGGTGCACCAAATTTAGAAATGTTTCAGGTCTTTGTATTGCAGATTTAAATCCACAATGTAAAGAATGTTGAGCCACTGTGGTTTAATACATCATCTTTCCTTCGTCAGGGTCCAACCAGATGAACCAGAAGCCCACATGCCTTCTGATGTCACCATCTGTGTTGACTTGTTATTGAGAAGAGAAGGTGTGAAGGGGTTTGCAGGTGAGTCAGGTGCATCTGCTGGAGCTCTGCATCTCCGTCCAACTCTCTTTCTCATTCGGTCTCCCCCTGCCACACTCACCCCTCTGCCTGGTATTTAAGTCTATTCACCATCCCTCTGAATGATATCTCCCACCAGAGAGAGTAAACAATGTCTGGCAAAGAGACAGAGAGGCATACAGAATGGAGGATTCACTCGCCTCTATTAGCATCTTGTCTGTCTCAGAGGGGAACAGAGAGCGCCAGAGTGGAGGATGCTGGGATAGCCTGCCTGAGCTGACAGCCTCTCCTCCGCTCAGAGGTTCAAGGGCCCAGAGTCCCCAATTTTTTCTGTCTTTGCATTTGAACTTATTATAACCCATGACAGGAACACGGCCCTCCAAGTAGAGCGTTGAGAAATGTTGTCAGCTTTCACGTCCTCCTCAGTTTGTATGTTTTTAACTTCCTTTCTATTCCTCTCAAGTGCAAAAAACTTCAGATCATGAGTTTACAATGGCCGGGCTCACTCTTCAATTCACAGAAACGACTCTCCGGCTCTCATGAGCATGTGTGAACTCGCCCTTATCTGGAGCTCGTTTAATTTCACGATACGTTTTGAATGTGTTTTCTTTTCATTCTTTTTTTAATGCTGAGATTTGAGTAAGTCTTTGATCTATTTATGTTCTCACTCAAACACTCTCCTCGCTCCTAAAGATGAAATACTTGAAAGCAGCACAGCCAACTAACTCCATTATTTGTTTTACATCAAAAGTTTCATTAATTATTCCATTAGCTGAAAGGCAGGGGCTGCTGGGAGAATAAGACAGAAACACAGCGCATGTAAGAGATTTTGAAGGGGAGTATGAGCTGACTGCCTTTCCTCCTCCACTTTTTTGTCTTTCTGAAGGAGGGACGAAGGTGAGCTGCAGGGGAGAAACTACAGTTTGACCGTTATGTTTTTCAAGGCCGCTGTGATATTAATATTAAGAAAAGTCGAAATCCTCTGCACAGTGTAATAATTCAGGATTCATTCAGGATTTTCTGCAAACCAAAACTCAAATCTAGATCCACTTAAAATGTATTTCAGCATTTTCACATCTACTGGAAGACTATGTATTTTGCTGTTGCTCGCTCATCAGTGATAATATTTGTAATCTTTGATCGAAGCTACACTGCTGATATTTCTTGTCGATATCTAATATAGGACACTTCAACAATGGATGTCCAAATGCAGAGCCAAAAACAGCCAAATCAAAACAAATTAATCTAACTACAGTTTCAATTGGGGGGGTAACATGATACAACGGTAACACAACTAGGCATACCCACAGGAAGTAGGGATGCTGAGAGTGCTGCAGCAACCCTGTCCCCAGGTGGTTTAGGTGGCTTATATTAGATATTTGTAGTGTTGCAAAAAATATTCTGCTGTTTTTGTTTACCTTATTTCTCCTGGCATGACTGTCTTGGTTGACCTGCATTAAAGTGAAGAGGTTTAGGAGCTTTGATATTAGTAGCTTTGTACTACATAAAAAATATTAAAGCACTTAGATACAGTATGCGTCACAGCTGAAGAGGTCTGGTGAGCTCACGTCTTTCTAACTCCACACCAACAGATTCTTTTCATTTTCAAACTTGTTGTCTTTGGTCCAAACTGACGCTGACTCAGGTGACATCACTTGAGGACATTTATCAGACCTCACACAGCTCCCTCTGGACACATTAAAGGCTTTATACAACTTTTTTGCACATATGCAGTAGTACTCTCCAACACCTGGAAACAGGTGTGGAAATTTGTTTAGTTGGTCAAGAGCACCATGCCTACTACTCAAAACATGTTCCAATGGCTAAGCTAGTGAGGGACACACCGCTAAACAGTAACCTGGTTCGGCTACAAAATGCATTTGGCAGACTTTTTTCAACGTTTGAGCACCTATGTATATAATAATTAACTGGTGTCCCTCCCAATTTTCAAACAAGCTACATGAAAGGATCATTTGGTGTGGTAGCCATAGCTCCAAACAGGTGTCCAACAAGTCCAGAGTTCAATAACCATATTATCTAATCCACAATTCGGCAGTGGAAATGTTTATGCAGGCACACAAAATGTGTTCAAATCACCAGTTCAGCTGTTAAACTGCTGCATATGCACACAACTACATGGAGTACGGTATAGGTCAAACCAGGAAGGAACATTGTCAAATTTAATGGACAGTCTGTATAATATGCTCACATTCTTCAGTGTGGTAGAGTTGCTGTGTCAATGTATCTCTACAGCTGATCTAATGAGCAAAATAAAGATCCGGAGTAGGAAATTACATTTAAAACAAACCAAACAGAATTTGCTACATTTTAATAGCACTGAAATCATGTGACCCTAAAATGTGTGTTAACAAGACATATTTCTCCACACTTTTGTGGAATTGGATCAAATTGTGTCATTAGAATTAGTTCAGGGTCAGGTTAATGGCAGCCAGTATAGTATTGATAAATACTATTGAAACCCACTGAGGTGCATCATAACATCATCATCATCATATCTCTGAGTTGCATTTATTTTAACAGAACGACATCAAGCATCAGCTTCATATATGGGTAAACTGGTATATTGGTGTGGCTGAAAGACAGAGTACTTGTGATCCAGGGAAGGGGATAAAAAAGAGAAACAGGGTGGTGACAGGCGAGGTCGAGCAGTGGAGGAAAATCTAATATGAAAATGCAAATGTGTTGAGGGAAGGTGGGGGTGTTGAGGAGGGGGGGTAGTGGTTAGCAGTTTTTCAAGCCGGCCCTAATCTTCCCTCAGTGGGGCCCAGATAGCAATCGCTAACAGTAGGCCGGCGCCGGAGCTCCTTTGAAATGCAGAGCGGCTCGGTGTGTAAATTGGAGGCTCCCCGGCAGTGCCAACAGATGACACGTGGCACTCGCAACCCTCAGCGCCCGTCCAGGGGCCACAACGCCGCAAAGGTAAATCTTGCACATCAGACAATTTCATTCTCAGCACAGAGGGGACGAGTCGCACAATACCTGGATCCTTTCAGATGATAATGTCCCCCTCAGAGGTGGATCATCATTTAGATTTTCTTACTCTGCCCCTCTCTGTGCTGACATGTAAAGTCAGGCCTGTGTCTCTGTTTTTTTGGCAACACTTGCATTGCAGTTATGAGCCCATTAGAAGCATAGATGAACTTTACTTGCAACATAGCCTTCACATCGGTAGTAGAAGAATACAGATAAGTAAAGGTACTTATGTAGAAGGAGCAATACTGCAATGTAAAAACATATTAACGAGGGCACCATGCTATGATGTAAAAATATCTTCTTTAGTCGTCTTTGTTAAAGTGCAACAAACACGGGGCGAGTCATACATTTAAAAGCAGTACAGTTGTAGAGTTTCATTCTCTTTTTTGTTGAATTTTAGTCAAAGCTATTTTTCCATCATTTTATTTTCCCTGGCTGATGCTCTCTGACAAATCGCTCTCAAAGGAGGAAGTGGAAAGCCAATAGCGCTTCTCTCTTACATTTCCATGCTATCAACAAACTATAATCCACAGCCGTCTCCCACTTTGTCTCCACCCTCCATCCTTTGTACCACCAGGCTCCCGGGCCTGCTATGGCTCGCTGTCTCTGCAGACAAGGATATACTGCGTCTGTTCCGCTAACTTACCAAACCAAGCCCCCTTTCCATGTTCCTCTACTCTCAACCTCTATTACATGGCAACTCATGTTCTAACACATGTTCCTCTGCTTTCTGCGTTTCATTATATTTCACACTGGCTTACGCCAGCCTCATCACTTGACGCTAACAGTCATGAAGCTGCCTCATATTGAGCAGGTCCGTGAAAATAATATCTAGTGATTTTCCCTCTCTTGGCTTATGTAGCTGGTTCACCTACCGTGTGGAAAAGATGGTGGACACTCTAATCTAACACTGGAGAATGTAGAGAAGGAATCCTCTTCTGGTGGAGATGGAAGAGACGCTACAGTAAAGTACCATGTAACACGAGAGCTAACAGCATCACAACTCTGCAAATATACCTTTAAATACAACCAACACACACATGGATGTAAAAAAACAGAACTAAGTACAACCGGTGACAGTTGTAAAAAGAACACCTACATATTTTAACTAGGTTACTAGCATGACTGGCAGCACTACAAAGCCAAGTGGGCTAACAGGGATCTAGCTTGGACCTGAGCCCCCTCCTCTCTCACCTCCACCATCCCCTATTCCAGCACTACCACTTGGCCGTGGCCCCCGCATATAGATGGAAAGTGACACCATGATTGTGTGCGGGGTCCAGCCACGCTCAGATGAGGGTGTCACTTCTGCCTAGCCTGATTGCCACATTCGGCGGGCACGGCGACGAGGAGTTAAATTGAGGGAGAAAAGGTCAGGAGCCAGTGGTCATCTGCTTCCCCTCTCTCTCCCCCAAATTACTTGTCCTCCAGGAGGGGAATGAAAACAGACAGGGCCCGGCACGGGCACCTGGAGCCTGGGAGATGATCTGTGAGGCCGGCAAACCACCAGGAGAGGAATGTGAACGAGGGATGGGGGTGAAAAATAAAAGGGGGGGAGGGTGGTGGGGGGATCAGGTGTATGTGTGAATGAGAGAGAGGAGCTGGTAAAGGTGTCAGACTCAGACGAGTGCACAAAGCAGGCGAAAAGCTGTAGAAAAGGACAGAAGGTCAAGGCAAGAGTCCCAAAGATAGCGGTGCAGCGTCTGAATGCAAGGTGGAGGTTTCATTTCAGCTGTGTGTGTGTGTGTGTGTGTGCGTGTGGTAGAAATGGGCTGCAAAGTGCAATCTATAGCATGGCTATGGCAAATAAATTCAACGCTGTGTTTCCATACTTCATGAGGAAAACAAAAAATACACTTCATTTCATTTACATGAAAAAAGGACACAGATATGAGACTCTGGACCATTATTGGTTAAAAGACAGATTCAGATTTTTTCAAGTCTATCTTAATACAATACTCACATGCCACGTGTATGTTGAAAGAGTCCATTGTAAGAAAGTGGGGAACTAGTAGTACGCCTGATCTTGCAACAAACTGACATGCGACAACGAAGCGATGAAACAAAGACAATATTTCAAACTAACTTTGGAAGATAGCCATGATTACTACCCTTTTCCACAGGGAAAAGGGTAGTAATCATGGCTACAGTATGGTTAGCAATGATAGCCACCCTCTCGTCTATGGAGTAGTGGTACCTCGTAGCCATGGAAAACCCTTAGGACTGGTTTTGTAGTTTGCAGGCTATTTTGTATTTATGTTTGCCAGAATTTCTGCATTACTGAGTGAGTGTAAAAGAGCAGAGATGCAATTCTGAGGTCCCCAAACCGGACACTCTCCCCTCACCCCCGCTGCGCCTTGAGATGTTGTCCATGAATATCACAAACAGAATCTGTGACAAGGGACAACACCCACCAAAAACATGTTTAACTTTGTGCCGAGAACAGGGACACAGCTCTCACTCTGGTTATATAGGGACCGAATGGCTCGTAGCAGCGGCCCCCATACTCCTGCAGTACCCCTCACAGGACCCCCAGGGGACACGATCCTCCCACACCCGCGTCTTTGTTTTGGAGACCACCGAAACCACAGCCCTTTTGGCCTCCTGGTACCTGTCTGCTGCTTGAGAAGACCCTTGGGCCAGCCAAGCCCGAAAGGTCTCCTTCTTCAGCTTGATGGCCTCTTTCAGGATTCTTAAGTTGCAGCCACATCAGGTACTGATGACATTCTGACCACAACTCCTAGCAGCTGCCTCAGCAATCGGTGCCCCATGGGTCAAGGCCTGGCCACCAGATGCTCAAAAGCAAGCTCCCCTTCCAGGTCTGGCTGCAGGAGGCGGCCCTGGTTTCCCTGTTCCAGGCGAGGTGCTGCAGCTCCTTCTTGGCCGATTCATAGGGTCTGTGAATCGCTCCTAGTCTGGACCCTCCCCTGGGACCAATTTGGAGACCCTACCAGGAGCTATTTCCCCCGACAACAAAGCTCCCAGGGTCACAGGGACACACAAACCCCTCCACCACGTTAGGGTGGTGATTCTTGGAGGGGCTATTAAAGACCTATTTAACCAAATTAAATTTCTCTTTCTGTAAAACATTAAAATATTTTTAATGACTAATCTTGTATTCAGGTGTGTACACATACATTTATCAAATCAAATGTGATTTTGGGATATTAGCTAACCCCACCCATCATATAAATCCACACCTGACTGTGTGGGGTCATAGCTAGCAGAACAATATCATAGGAGGTGTGTGTTTGAAAGTGAGTTGACAAAAACATTTGCATTTTTACATTTACATTTCCAAAAGAGCACAACTGAGGTCTAATTTATTCCTTTCTCCTCCTCCTGATCTAACATCATGGGTGAGAGTGGAGGCCAACAGTCATCTACAATTTCATATTGTAGATATATCGTGAGCCACAGTGGGTCATCCACTAATCACAGGGTTGACGGTTCGATCCTCAGCTCCTGTTGAAGTGTCCTAGGACACACTGAACCCCAAATTGTCAGGCCAGCACCTTCCATGGTGCACCTGCCACACACACACACACACAAACACACACACACACTCACACTCTCTCTCTCTGTGTGAGTGTGTATGTGAATGGTCCAGAGTGCTTTGGATGAAAGCACTATATAAATGCAACCCTTTACTTCTCTGTATTGCACGGTGCCGTATTCTCTAAGGCCTTACTTTAAGTGATTTTAAATCCCTCTCGTAACTAAACCCCTCACTTGGAAATATAAAATACATCACAATATAGAAGTCAAAGATACTCTAATTACTGTTTCAGTGTGACTTTAATTATATAAAAATGTATGCCACATTTCAAATTCATTTGTTATCTTTATGGATTCATTACAAAGCGTTATTTGCTAAGTTAATATAAATGTATATGAATAAATAGCATTTACATAGTTTTGAAACCAAACCTAAACCCTTGCTGACCAATAACACTTTCAATGTACATAATGGACATGTGAGTATTCCATTAAAGTTTCCCTGTGGACTTTTTGACCACTAGTAGCAATGTGGATCCCCAGTTTGTTTGTCCTGTGCACGCACAAGAGGATGCAAATCAAGGAATCATTTATTTGTCATTTTATAATACAGGGTTTAACAATGAAATGTAAGTTGGAGCCCCTTCATGCTACACACACACACACATAGAACATGTATAGAAATATTTAAATTAAGAACAGAAAAAAATAAAATAAATAAAACAATATATACAGTTCTTTACATACATATTTAGCTATAGCCTACATGTATACACCCGGAAAGTAATAATTTGGCATCTTAACTGAGTAACAGGAAAACTCTACAGGGCACCTTTAATGTTCAACAACATTTCTGACATCCTACTGAAAGTGACAGTCAAAGCATCCCTCCTTTTATAAGTGACTTTTTCCATTTTTGCCTGCATTTCTCAGTAGGTTAGAGATTTGAATCCTAAACACGTCTTGTAGTGGGTCCCCCACCATTACAAGACATGTTGAGAATTCTAATAATGGATTAAACCTGCTGAGTGTCCAGAGTGACTTGACCTATTTTGTCCAGATAACTGGAGAGTCTCTGTGATTTTGGAAATCACTGGTCATGGCTAAACTGGAGTTATTGGCTTTTATATATCGTATAGTGTGTTTCCAGCTTGAGATGAACAAAATGTACTTGCTTGGGTAAAGGTTCTATCAAAAACATGGTGTAAATTTGTCATTTTTAATTATGTGAATCTAACAATTCCAGAATTAGAGGATGAGCTGTTCACTCTTGTTACAAAAGCTGATGAACATGAAAATGTGTTCCTGTAAAACTTAGCTGAGTTTGTAAAAATGCAGAGAAATTCAATATAATACATGTGTTCTAGGCAGAGATAGAGGTTGGAGTGGGGATGCAGAGGAACCATGTTCACTGACATGACTCAGCCTCAAATCTACACCTGAGACTGCCTGTCCTGAATAACGTACTGTCAACTACAGTGTTAGTGTCCAGTATGAAGCAGTATAAAATTCTGTAAAATAAACCTACTGTTCGCACTGGACTATATACCTGAAGGCCAAATCTATAGGAGGACACCTTCCCGGGGCTGACGCTTGCTGTCATACAGTTTATTACAATATTACAGTTTATTTTGTGACTCAGCAATTCATTTGCTCACCATGCTGCATTTTGAAACCAGGATAAAACTTAGAACCAGGACACTGTCCATGTACGTGTACAGGTGTGTCCTCAACTCCAATCATGTAGCAGTAAGTCAGTTAAACAAAAGATATAATGATGAACAATGATCTTCACCTTGAAAAGAAAATGAAAGTGAGGAAAAAGAGAGAAAGAAAGAAAAAGTTGCACAAATATACTGTAATTTAAGTTGTGTTATTAAAGGTTCCTTTAATGTATTGTCTAGTGCGCAATTGAGAAATCAAAAAGGAGGAAAACATGTTAGCTTGCCATGTTACAAGTTACCTTCAAGGGCAGCTGTGGTGGAACATAATTAGCAGACTAGACAGAAAATAAACGATGGAAATAATGTAAGTAACAGTAAGTAACAATCTGAAAGGGACCATTCTTTTACTTTTGATACTGTAAGTATATTATGATATATATAATACATCTGTACCATTATTATTACATGCAATGTGTTAATGATGTGTTAATGCTACTTTTAGTTAAGTAAAGGATGTGAGTTCTTCTTCCACCACTGAGTGGCAGATTCATCTGTAAACCAAAGATTATTTTCTTTTGCCTTTTTGCTTTTCCCTCCTTTTTCTCTAATTCTTTACAGACATTTTCAACAACCACACCACAAAAACACCAACAACAGCTTGGATTACAAACAAGATTTGATAAATCAGAACAGGAACAATGTGAGGCAGCTTTATTGTATTTCAGCAGGACTGTGTGTTATCACTCAGTATTTCTCTTTACTTAAGAAATCTATCTGAGATGTCCCGCAACACTACAGTGAGGAAGAATTTAAGTATTTCAAGAGATCTTAAAAAGAAAAATTATTTAACAAAATAATAAATAACAAGGAGTGTAGATATTCTGTGCAGAGTACATGATCTAACCATCCTGCAGAGGAGACACTGCTTTCTGCAGATCCTAACAGACATGCTGTCCTCTTCTGCCCCCATTAGGTGGCGCTGTGTGCCAGCTCCTCTCTCTGACACAGTCCCAAGATGATGTGCCTCGCATCATGTACAGTATGACACAGCTGCCAGCCTCTGGTGGATTGTTGGCGCGCACCCGTTGGGGCCGCTGATGCGGGACTTGGGGCTTACAGTACAGGACGGCTAACAATTAAACTAAAATGGCATCCTATTGCCGTCCGGCCACTCTTTTGCACAGGGGCAATTAACCTGCTAATAATACAATGAGCACAAGTCCCCCTCCTCATCCAACACACACACAGACAGACACAGATACACATGCAGCCTCTTCCCTCCCTGAGCTTATAGCCCCTCAGGCCATAGGAGAGCCATTGGATTAGAGGATGCTAGCAGAGATAGTTTAACGTAATGAACCATCAAGATGACGACTATTAAAGATGATTTGCAATGTTCCAGTGCAGAGAGGAGATAGGAAGAGCGACCTGAGTTTGGCTGACGATAGTGTTAACTCTTTATTCTCTCATTGTTGGGCAGATAAAGATCAGAAGGCCCCTTTTTCTTCTCAGACAGGAAGGACATGATAAATGGAGCAAGTTGATCTACACAGTTTTGAATGGTGGGGGTAGGTTTTAGAGACATGGCACATTAGGCCACTAACCAGTATGTTCCCAGCATGCATTTGAGGGATGCTGGTGCACAAAAGAGAGCTGAGTTCAGCAATAGAAGAGGAAATTGAGGACAACATTCTTTCAATATGGGGTTGTTGCACAGTAAAAACTGCTTTATTGAAAAATTCTGAACTGATACTGGATACTGGATGACTGCAGACATCAACTCCACTTTTACATTGCAGTAGTTCACTATTCTACTATATTCTATTTACAAACAGCGTCATAGCAAGAGTTTCAGAAATACTGAGGCCATGAGTCCAAGTAAATTTTCACCAGACACCAAAAAATAAGGTCTCTAAAATTATTTAATTATTTGGATTTTTCATATTTTAGTTATTCAACCAACTTTTTTAATTTCACAACATGAGGATCTAAATGTTTCTAGTGGTAACTGCATGAATGCATTTGTGTAGTTTCTTGTTTTTTATCATTCCAATGCTGTTTCAAGAAAGGGGGAAGGCAGTGTTGTATTTTGGTTAGTTCTGGTACTGTGTGTACATGGGGGCAGGAACACAGGACTGTATGTTTTTAATAAGTTTTATTTCTTTAAATGAATTTAATTGATTGATAATATTGGACAGATGTACGTTTTCCCATTAGTGAGCAGCTTAGTATGTTAGTATTAATTTGTCAAAAAAAGATACAAAATAAATGTGAGTATATATGTTTTGTGTTGCAAAAGGAGACTAAATATATAATTGATAGTTTATCTGTAATCAGCATGTTACAAGGTCCTATTTATTGGGATTTACATGAGCTTTGTATTTACATTCATATCTACTGCACATTTACGAAAAAATATGTAAGCGTTCTGATTACTATTAAACTGAAACCTTAAGTTACAAAATTCCCCAAATCCTCAGCAAAAATTGCCAGACATGTTTTTAATGCAGGCTGGTGAAATAACACCTATTGTACATGTCTGTTTGGTCTGTACTGACCTATTTTTTTTTCTCCATTTCACATCATTGTATATTTTTGAGATTCGGATAGTTGCTGGGAGAAAACAAACAATTTAAAGATGTCACCTCGGGTTCTGGGAAATTCTGATGGCCATTTTTTTTTACAATTTTTATTTATATTATTTTTTGGCATTTTATAGGCTTAAAAGGTGGACACAAAGTAGTGTACGTACATCCCAAAATCATATAAAGTGCATTGGCAAAAGGGCAAAACAATATTGAAACTCTGAGCCATCTCAGAGTTTGATACTGTAAACACTGTAATGTGCATGTTGATGTAAGTGATTGTAGGCCTCCACCTGGGATTGACCTATGGACCTTCTTGGTCACATGCTGAGTATTATGGGATGAAGACACAATTTCAAAACATTGTAGCTGTACTCAATACATTTTCTTTGGGAGGGCCCCTTTTTCTTTGACAAAATGATTTTTACTCAAGGTCTACATACTATTTTTTTCCGGAGCTTTTTTTTTAATGAAGACAATGACATGTGGTTGAAAGCTCTGGGTAAATCTAGTTAGCAGACCTTGAGTCAAGATTATTTTGTCAAATGTAAAAAAAATAATTGACTGATTAGGCAATAAGAAAATGATCTTTGGTTGCAGCTCTAGTTTGCATCGTACCTGCAGTTAGAATTGATGACATTTTATGACCAGGGACAGGCAGTATTTCTGATATTTAAAATACACATTTGAAATACAAAATAGTATTTTATTATTTGTATTTGATGGACTTGATAGAAATGGTTTTGCATTTTACATCAAAATATTTTAGTGTTCGAGTGTTAATTTACATTAGACCCTTTTACTATTTTAACATATTTGTTAGAATGCCATACATAACTGTAGTTTGCACCAAACCCCCAAGAAGGATGCGGAAATCGCAATACGATATGATACGATATTTTGCTCACGATAACAATGATATCACGATACAGGTGATTCCTAATCCTAATACGGTACATAAGGATATCTGTGCAAAACCTCTTCTTCCTTACATTCGATCCATGCCCCCTCTCAGACTATCAAGATAAACAAACACTTAATTATATGAATTCATATAGTTATTTTCCAGTGACAATAATGTTTTTTAACAGACTAGGTTAGCACACCCACAACCTAACCTAACTGCACCTATGTGTTAGGTTTAAGGAAGGTGGCCTTGTAGGTAACCTGTGTGTGTGACGGAGTCTAGTGGGTTTGTTGTGGGAAGTGAGTCTGCACCACCTTCTTCTCCACCGTCTCCGCCATGTTGTGTGTGTTTACTTCTTGTTAATGAAACTAGTTGATTGCTGTTCTCATTTTGATTGGCGCCCTCTGTAGGAGACATGATGTAATGACATGACAACGGTCAAAACGTGGAAAAAATCTCAGGCTACAGCGTTTGTAAATTAAATAAAGAAAGTGTATCAGTTATGCATCACGTGAATAAAGCTGACGATATATCGATGTATTGTGGTATCGATTATTTGTCCCACCCCTAGTGTCATTTCAATTTCTTTTTTCTAAGTTATTAAACTTACCTTTATCTGGGTTATCATAGGTATCTGGGCTCTTTAGTTTCAGACAAATGTCAGATTTATAATGTGTCTTGTTTGCAGTGAAAAGCTGTTTCTCTCATGCTTGGCCACTTGATCAGTTGAGTCAGTGTGCTGGTGAAGGAATAGATTAAATAGTGGAGGTTTGTAGAAAATGATTTTGCGTTATCTTAGAAATATAGTTATGTATTTTTAAAATACAAAAATACTGTAGTTAATTTTGAAACAGTGTGTGGTTGCTATATTTTCTAGTTTAATTTAATACGCTTACAATTTGTGTATTTTCAATCTTATATCAAAATAGATTTTGATATATTTTTGCCTGTCTCTGGTTATGACTCCTGTCTTATTCTGACACATTTTGCAGTGTACTCTACAGAACCTGCCGCACATGTTCTTGCTGTGTCTCCTGTTGTGATGCAGGCCTCGTCTCTCAGCCTTTATTTACCATCAAGCAACATGAGCATGAATATAAAGACGGAGCAGAGCCCCTCACCACTGTCTGCAGGCCTCACTCAATCTCCCAATATCTCTGCCAGCAGAAGACCAGATTGAATTTTCCTCGGGAGTCTCCCAGGATGGGAGTGGACGTCACTGGAGGATACTTCCCTCTCTATGCCTCCTGCTGCGGCCTATAGATGCACGCCGCAGATATTTCTCCCCAGACGGGAGCGAAGGCATCGGCCGTACTGCAGGAACGCTCTGGATTCACTTTAGATTTTACATCTAGTCAACAGTGGGAATTCACTGATAAACAAAGTAAAGTCCATCTGGCATGAAACACAACGTCCTCGGAGAGCAGGAGCGTGTTTTCTAGATTGGAGTTCTTATAGCTGATCACCAATATAGAGATAGTCACACAAAAGGAACAAAGCACTCTGTGTTTGCCTCTACATTCTTTGATAATTTCAGAGCTAATTTTCCCCATTGTCATTTCAGCTACCGCTATGGCTATCTATTTGTGCGTGTGTGCACGTGTGTGTGTTCTGTAAGCAGGATAGGAGAATAAATATTTACCATCTGTGGTGTATTTTCCTCCCCTGTCTCTCCACCACGCAAGATTCCAGCACTTTTTTTTGTTTAGTTTTTTTTTTTTATCAGTGCTGGAGCTCAGCCATGGGCCTTTTTAATTTTCTGCTTTTGTGTTTTTAGAGATTGACAGGCTGCTCTCTCCCTGGAGCATTGTTCTATTAATCTGTTTAATATGCTACAGAAACATTCGAGTGCCGGAACAGGCAGCCGGGGTAATGGAATCGCAGCAGGTAAAGGCGGGCTTGCATATCTGACGACTGGAGAGGGGGCAAGAGAGGCGCAATAGTCGGCTATGTGTGGCATGGTAACAGTGTTTGAACCCCCCACCCACCCACCACCACCCCACCTGATGACCTTGTATGGATAGACATGCAGATGGACAGGTTGCTTCACATATTGTTGCTCGAAAGCAAAACAGCTCGCCCCGTCGTCGCTTGTCATCTGCACACCTGTCACCTGTCCCCGTGCAGATTCTTTATAAGATGCACAGTTAAAGCCTCGCTGACATCTACAAGCACTGAACTGGAGCATCATGGGGGTAAGGGAAGTGACCGCCAGCCAGGCGCTATACGTCGAAAATGGTAGGTAAATGCCAATGTATAATTGTAAACCACCATTCCTCCCTTTTTCCTCCTCCCGCCCCCTCCTGCTGAGGCAATGAGTTGTGGTTTAATTAACTCTGCCTTAATGGGTGCACAGCAAGACGGAGGTGGGGTGGAGGGGGGTTGGAGGTCGCAGGTTTGCGGCATGTGGCGCTCCGTCACGGCGCTGTCCCTGAGAGATAAGCTGGGAACTGTTCACTTCCCTCCAACAAAAAGCTCTCCCCCTGACATCCTGCCTGGGCTAAAGACAGTGGACACTGTGCGGAGACGATGGCAGTCCAGCTTGTAGGCTGAAGAGTGAATAGACCGAGCAGAGCGCTAATGACATAAGAACGAGATAAGTATGCACAGGAATTCATCCTCAAAGCCTTTACAGTCTGGCAGACAAGGTCTAACCTCGTTTTATCCTCCACGTAATGCAGAAAGCGTAATGTGCTGATACTCTGACTTAGGTTAAGCTTTTGATCAGGCTGTTATCCCGGACTGGCCTGGGGATAAAAAACAAAAGAGTCACAACTGGATTGTGCGATGACACTAAGAGCAAAGATGTTCTGGGGGAAGGATTTGTCACTTTTGCTCTTCCCTGAACTGACAGAGAAGACCTCAAAAGAAACAAAAGCAAATGATCCCTCTAACCACCATTGCCAATCATTCCTTACACAATATAGTGCTCTAATTACTAAACCGGTACGTGTGTGTTCAGTCACGTGATTGATTTCGAGGGCAGATGACAATTACACATGCACTTAACGTCAACAGAAGCTTCTAGTTCCAACTTTTAATGAGGTGAAACTCTAATCCAGACTCTCCACCTCTCACTCCATCCCAGACGTTATAGTCATAACACCGTGTCCAACTCAAGGATGCTGGGAAAAATGCCGCCGCCTGATATCTCTCCTGCCTGTGTTTGGTTCTATTAACACCACCCCTCTGCCTTTATCTCAGCCACGAAACTGAACCTGTATATCCACCATTACATAAAAAAAGCTACTGTGCCAAAAAGAAATTAGGAGGCCTGATGAAAAGCGATTGGAAGAGAAGTTATGAAGCTGCAAAGGGGCCTCAGATCAAAGCGAGCCACTGGTAATTAGAATACATGCTGAAGAGAAGCAGGCGTCTGCAGAAATCAGGATTTTAGCTAGAAAATTACCTGTTGAGCTGTTCAAATAATAAATGTCTTGGTGAAGTGGGGAGACTGAGACGCGGAGCTCTGCGAAGTCAGGCTCACCGGTCGCCTTGCTTGCTTTCCCAAGGCAGCGTGACAGATATCGAAGGGGAGAAACAATCTCGCCTATTTTCAGTTTCCCTCTCTATATTTCTGCCTGCGTTTGTGGAACTCTCTTTACCGCCGCCCCTTTCTCCAAGGACAATGTTCTTTTATGTCTTACTCGCTTTTTGAGCATCTTTTGTTGCGATCTGCTTTTCTCCTCTTAGAGTCTCTGCTGCCTCACACATTAGATTCACAGCTCTTTTTGATATTATCTGTCATGGATGACTTTTAGAAATCAGTTTAAAGTTGCAAAGGAGCAACACAGGTCACCTACAGTATATCCATCAATGCATCATTTTCAAATTATCTGTGATCTCTTGGTATACTTACACAAATTAACCACATGGGAGACAATTGCTGGTTGGTTTCCCAGTGGTATTGCAGGCCCAAGTGTTTCTCCAAATTAAGACTACATTTCCCATAATCTTCAAAATGTCATGGTGGGTGAGTGCGGGATAGGACCCAAATGCAGACAGACTGGTACCGTTCAATGATTTCTTGCCACAATTAAGGTACATACAGGCTTACAGGCATGTACAGGTACAGGTAGGCAGACAGGAAAGTTCAGGTACAGGGTCAGAGTCAGGGTAAGGCTCTGGTTCTGGTGGCTTAAAAGCAAAGGCAAAAAGCACGTGGCAACTTTGCAACCTGGTAACTGATGTGAGAGTCGGGTGGCTGTGACAGGTGGAAAAGTCCGAGGGCACCTGGTGGATGGAAGGAGGATGGCTGATGGCAAGGCATGGGGGAAGAGAGCAACAAGTCCTCCTACCTAAACAACAGAATAGGTCGTTTGCCAGTGACTCCCAAAACAACATATAGGTGTACCGAACCTTCGTCGTCATGGTAACAATAATTAACACGTGATTAATGTTGTGAAACAGTTGCCATTTGGTTAGGTTTAGGCACCAAAACTACTGGGTTAAGTTTAGTAAAAGATCATGGTTTGGGCTACGTTAGTTAAGTTATGTATGTAAGTTAAAATAAGTCAACGTTAACTTTTGGTTTCAGGCGGGACACAAACAGCTAAAGTCAACATGCTTTTCACAGTGACATGCTGATGTTTAGCAGTTAGAATGTTTACAACATTCACTGTCTTAATTTAGTGTGTTAGCATGCTAACATTTGCTAATTAGCACTAAACACAAAGTACAGCTGAGGTTGATGGGAATGTCATTCGTTAAGCAGGTATTTGGTCATAAACCAAAGCACTGGACAAAGTGAAATTTTGATCTTATGATGGCTTTAGAGGCAAAGTCAGAATGAATTGTAATAACTTTGGTGATCCCCTGAGGGGAAGTCGGATATCTGTACCAAATTTCATAGCAATCTGTCCAATAGTTGTCTATAGTAGACCAAAGTGGTGGATCAACCGACATTGATAGAGCCCTGCTAGCATGGCTAAACAGAAATATATTTCGATGAATTTTTTGATATTGTGCTGACAGGGGACATATTCCTAAATAAATTTGTGTTGAAGCAAATTGCTGCTAACATATTGACACTCCAGCAACCTAGAACCAGGAAGTACTGTTACAGCACTGGAGTAGTGGTTGATTTCTGGGTCCCAACAGGAAACATCCTGTTTTACATTTGCATGCATGTGTATATACGGTATGGTTTCTATTTCTTGCATGACAAATGTAAAACAATTAGCCTAGAAATATCGTGGTAAAGATGAGATCCTCTTTCACCTGTAGATCCACTAATGTTTGGGTTCTGTTGCTATCTGAATGTTTTTGCAGCCACACACACACACACACACACATACTGTATACTTGCACTCAGAGTATACACACAAGAATCATGTGAAGTTACTGTTGAGGTAGAAATGGACACCAGCGCCACTGTTCAGAATGACTTGGCTTTGCCTCCCAGGTGATGTTGTGGGTACCTGTGTGTGTGTGTGTGTGTGTGCATATGTTTATGTGTGTACGCTATTTGTAGTGGCAGTCCAAGACTCAGTGTGCTGTTAATGTCACCCGTCATAAGGCGTTTGTGCAGCGCGTGCCCTTGTAAGAAGGGGAAAGTGCCGATGTTGCAGATCCCAGCCTTTGATTTAGACAAGAAAGGCAGACCGGCAGCAAACGCACTGAGGCATGAAGGTAAATTCCCATAATTCACAGCTGAAAGGTTAGCCAGTGGTGCGCATTGCTCCTCCCTCATGTTAGTTGCTAACAAATGTCACCTGATTGAAATAAGCACAGTTATACATTTTGTGTGTGTTTGCTGGTACAGCTCCTCTAAAACTGATATACTGTGTTTTGTCGGAGGATCTCATACGGAGTAAATCTGCGGTGCTGGTCTACATCAGCACAGATGTCGTCCTGTGGCAGCTTCAGTCAGCCAGTTCATGAACACCACAAGGGCAGCAGCCACAGTGACACGTGTTCCTTATTTCATTTGAACAACACTTTGCACCTTTACAGTAGTTTGTTACACCAGTTGGTATTCCCCCTTTTTAATAGTGACAGTCTCTGCTAAGGTCCACATTTCACTGGGAAAATATATGAGTAAGATGAATAACTTTAGAAAAATAGCAAACCCTAACGTTTTGGCAAAAAGAAAACAGATCTTCAGGAGTGACGCATCCATATGTTCGCCTGATAATCAGACTGAAATGCTATTTTGTGGTATTTAGTTTAGTTTTGCCTTAACTAATCCAGTGCCAGTGATGCATCTGTCCCACCAATGTATTTTTACACAACATGGAAGCTGAGATAGCAACTGTTTGGAGCAGTTACTTAACATTTTTCACCACAATTGAAGAAATATGCCAATTTAGTGTTATTTCTTTAAGGTGACTTAGAACAAACTGTGCAGCTGTGTTGATCTTATCCATGTTTTTCGCTATTTTTCTGTTGCTATAGCTAGCATGACAGTTGTGGATTGAAAACAGGAGATTAAAAGGAGTTTAAAAGATGCACAGTAAATATTACAGGAAGTAAAATACGTTTTTACTGTCTACTGGTGATGCATTCGATAACCAGAGTAAATAATAATCTAATCAGATTTCAAACCATCACAGCCCTTGAAAATTGTGTAAAATGGTGATATGCAGCTGTTTTGGTTTTGCACTGCACTTCCTGTGATGCGTAACTCAGTGACCAAAGCGTGCAGTCCCATTGTTTTCCTGTCCTGGTAGAGAACATTGTTAACAATCATTTTCTGGAAAAAGCATTTTTCCCAGAAATGTGATACCAATGTGGCAGTGCCTTGTTGCACCTTCTCTTTCAAATTACGAAGTCAAATCTTTTTATACACAAGATGGTACAGTATCAATAGCTAATTCCACTTCTTGTAATGTTTTTAAAGGAGAATCTTAGTTTAGTAATTACTACTTGGGTCTTATTTTGGGGGTACACAAATTGCCCTCGGAACTCCAGACTGTAGGTGACACCACAAACATGTTTTTCAGCCTATATGTCTTAGAACAACAAATAGAAACATTTTAACTTAACCATAGGCTTGGTTCACTAACGTGTTAAACACTAGAAGAGACGAGCAGAACATGCCTTTATTTATTAGAAAATGTCACTGATGATTAGTTGAATTCTCACAGAGGAATATGCACACAGACAAGAGCAGTTTTCCAATTCTGCTCCTTTTATTTTTCCTGCTCACCCCCTCCTTTCTCTCCTGGAGCTAAATGAATACCCCCCCCCCCCCCACACACACACACACTCAATTGAAAATACGGCATACATTTAACATGACAACCCCCTGGTTCATTACGGCCCATGAGTTATTAGCTAATTTGCGGTCGTGAGATTTCTAACCACTATGAGTGAACCGAGGTGTCAAGAGTTCGCTAAATGTGGTGTGTGGAATTTGATGTTTGATGGGCACCTTCTGGATAGGAGTGCAACGTGTGTGTATGAGTGTGGTTGGAGATGCAGAGATGCAGTTTAAGCATCTTAATATTTGCACAGTGTTGTGCAGTACATAAAGGTTTCTTATCAAGTCATGATAACCACTCATAACAAAACTCAAAGCACAAAAAAACAAAAATTACTTACTGGTTATAGCCATAAAGACTCTTGCAATCCAAACACAATCTAAACACATCATTTAGACTTGTGGGTGTATCAATAAACAATAAAGAAATCAACAAGAAGATGAATCTTTATATTGTTTGTTGACCTCCTGACCTCACTTTTAGTACCACCATCAAGTCAATTTGCCATTTGTGTACAAGAAATATCACAATGGGCAGATTGGCATGTTTACTGAGCACATTCTCCATGGAGGGTGAACGCTTTCCATGTTGGACACTTGATGACCTCTAGTGCAACCCCCAGGCCACAATGTTGACTCTGTATACATATATATATATATATATATATATATGGCTGGATAGCATGGTTGTTTAATGCTGTTTTGAATAAATACCTGTTCTGTAGTGCCTTCCTAATTTCTGCTTGTACACAAATTATTATATAATGGGCTGATGGCTTTGGCATTTATTGAGCGTGTGGTCCCTATAGGGTCCCTAATTATAAGTTTCCTGGAAAAACAAAAACAAGTTATCTGTGTTGAGATCATAAGCAATTGTTGATTTCCAGAGGAATTATTCCTTTGTTAATGGAAACTGTGTTCTTTATATATGTTGAATTATATGCTAGCCAGAGGACACATAAATAAATTCTTACACAAAATGTTGTCCTTACATACAAAGTGCAAACCACTAAATAACATATGCAGTCCTCAGAATACAGACACCTCATATTAGTTTCAATGTTCATTCTATTTTCTTTACTGTGAAAATGTTGGAGTGTCTGTTACTGTGTTGTAAATTGTGGTTTAATGTTTGTGCTTGCCCGCATCACAGTATTACTGTAGCTTACTGTATTTAGATGGTTAAACTTACAAATTGTGTGAATATTTGCTGTTTGATGTCTCAAATAAAATGATCACTTTCATCATTTTGTGTTGCACAAATGTAGCATTTACTGTAGTGTAAAGTTAAATTCTAGACAGTATTATTTGTATTTACAGTAATACAACATATCCAATAAATAAAATGAAAGTTTTCGGAAAGTTATTAGCAGCAAGAACAATGCCTTATTAAGGTTAATAAATCATTCATTATGCATTTATTAACAGTTAATTATGCTTTTTGCAGCTACCGGCCTTATTACCTATTAACAAACGCTTTATGACAAGGACCTTAATATAAAGCGTTACCGGAATTATTACACTAAGAAATTACAGACTCAAATTTTGGTGGGATGAATGGATGGATGGATAACTTGTTCGGTTGTTCCATCCCGAGGGAAAGGCTCCAAGAATGGCTAAATTGTCAGTATGTTGTTCATTCTGTCAAACACTTTTATTGTGCTTTCCCAATAGAGTTTAAAATTGTTGCTATTGTTAAATGCCTCATCATCCAGTCTTACCAGAGAAGCTAAAGTGTGTGGTACTAGAGAAAAGGTCATGGAGCGTCGGAAATGTAAAAGGTTCATCCTCTAAGGGGGCATGTGCTCAGTGAATCTCACGGCAATCAGCTGATTAGATTTAAACATTTCTTATGTAAAATGTATTACTGTCTACAGCAGTGGTTCCCAACCTTTTTTGTCTGATGTACCCCCAAAGCTCGAACAGATGGGCCTAAGAACCCCTTTATCAGACCCCTCTGATAGAAGGGATGGCTTTATGGTATTGCTCAATGGTATATTTTAGTAGTTTTGGCCAAGTTTGCATTTGTACTACTGCCATTTGGAGTGACAGAAACTGGTTTCATCAACCATTTACAGTATCTTTACTCTGAACTAGTCTTTCTGCAGTCTTAATCAGCTTACAACTGGGATGCCCAAGTAGCGCGCATACCATTAAGGCTGAGTCCTTACTGCAGCGGGCAGGGTTCGATTCCACCCCAGGCCCTGTGCTGCATGTCATCCCCTATGGCCAAAAAATAATATTTAAAAAAAAATCAACTTACAGCTGACTCAGGTTGGTGGCAAACTGAGGCATGTCTTGTGTCAGACTACCATAGTTGGTAAGTAATGGTGACAATAAGTATAAAGATCACACATCTGTAATCTTACTTGTGTGTTGATGTTTCTCCTAAGATAAGATAAGCCTTTATTGTCCCACAGCGGGGAAATTTTCTAAACACAAATATGTGGATATATTTTATCAAATCATAATTTCTATTTATTCAAATTAGCTGAGTTTCACGTACCCCATGGTAACTGCAGAAGTAAAGTACCCCTGGTTGGGAATCCCTGGTGTAATGCACACCTGGCAGACGGATGTGTAGGAAATGGTCATGCAAAAATGCTGCACTCCCGCACACTGTCAGCACTGAGCTGAATGGAAAGGCAACATTTTGGGCATGGGCCTTCATCAGGAATCAGATATATATTTCTTGTGAACAATTACAAATTGGTATGAATTGGTATTACACTTCAATTCAATTCAATTCAGTTTTATTTATATAGCGCCATATCATAACAAAGTTATCTCAGGGCACTTTTTTGAATAGAGCAAGTCTAGACCGACTCTTTATATTTACAGAGACCCAACAGTTCCCACCATGAGCAAGCACTATGCGACAGTGGCAAGGAAAAACTCCCTTTTAACAGGTAGAAACCTTGAGCAGAACCAGGCTCAAGGTGGGCGGTCATCTGCCTCGACCGGTTGATCACTAGAACATTCAGGGTGGTAATTGCATATGTACAACAAAAATTAATTTACATCCCGGAGCTCGAGGCTCGGGCTCAGAAGTCATATATGGTGGTTTTGTTGGGGAGGGGGGTTGATGAATGCTGGTGTGTTATCTGAGCCTCTTCTCTGCTGAATAGATGGACATGTAGTAGTCGTTGCTGCCTACTGCCAAGTGGGGCCAGTAAGGATGGAAGGCTAAACAGCTGATCCTTTGTCCCATGAAGCCGTCATAGTACTTTATGTTGCTGATCACATCGCCGTTAGCATTGTAGACCGCTATGAACTGGTTCATCGATCCACAGGTGAACAGGTTGGCCTGTGGGTGGATGTCCAGGGCTGTTAACCCCTTCACTGTCTGCAGCACGTTGATGGAGTCTGGTGTCCGCGGTTCAAAGAATCGAACGTCTCCATTAACACTGTTACTTGAGAAAAGTTCTGGAAGATCATTAAAAATATGATGACTCATCCTCTGTGCACCATGCCTACTCACTGCAAATACAAGGTATATGTAACCAATAGTTTTTGAGTTTTCTTGTCATGGACAAAAGATTAGCCCTGAGCCAAAGAGTTAGATGGACGGACCTATCAACAGCACCATCCTTTGGTCCTGCTACTGGCGGAGGAACAATTTGAAGCTTTTTCTTGAAAGAACTTTCTTAGTAGGACATAAGTTAGCAAATTATGTTAAAGACTGTGTTCAGCAAAGAAAGAGAACTGGTTATTACATTGGTTATCACACCATCTCATCTCACAAGCAAGCACCTGCCAACAGATTTACTAATCTTCCCTCTGCTACATCCAGAGGGATGTATAGCATTGGTGTTCTGTTGCTTATCCCTCTTTAAAACCTCAAACAACAACTTAGAGAATGTGTGTGTGCATGTGGGCCTGTGGGTTTAAAAGAAAAAAGTACAAGTGAGTTGAGGTAAAACCCTCCAGTTTTCCTGAGGTGAGAAACAAAAGAAACAGCAGTCTGTGCAGGCCTAGTGTCCCGCTGTGGGAAAAGCTTAGCAGCAGCTCGGGTCAGCGAGGTGAGGGCTGTTCGGCTCGGCTGCAGCCCAGGGCCGACCTCACTGCTGCCAGCCTTCCAGGAAATTACAGCAGGGACCGAGAAGCAGCTCCCACTCCCCCGGCTCTCTGCACTACACACACACACACACACACACACACATGCAGAAAGTGTGTCCATGCGCAAGTAGCCATTTGCACCACCAAATTCCAGCAAGCATATTGACGTGTGTGTATATGCATGGTGATATAGGGGTTAGTCAGAGTTCCGTGATCACAAGGCAAGCAGTCACTGATCAATGTTGGGCAAGTTACTTGGAAACATCATCCTTTACTCATTACTCATAATCAGGGACATGTTATCTTCCAGTACGATACCAAATTGAAACTGATGAACATTCCATATACACATGTGCTACAGATACATATTCTAAGATAAGTGAGTAACTATCCACTACAGCCCTTGCTATTAGAATTGGAACCAAGTTAAACATGAATTTAAATGATTATCAAATTAATTTATTTGTGGTCAAAAAACTACAACTCCCAGTGGCCAAAAGGCATTTTATACAGCATCATAACTGTTTTCCCCCTATCCTTTCACCTCTTTTTCTTTTGGGATCGTCTTTTAAAAAAGGTACGAGGATGTGCTATTGCTACTGCGGAGTAGATTCCTCTTACCTCAACTGGCCTAATTCTGTGCTGCTGACATTTAACCTGAGACAGTCTTGTGGGAAATGTTTTTTGTTGAAGGCCAATAAAAATAGAAACATTAACCCTTTAATACTCTCACCCTGTTAAAAGAAATTAATTATTAATTTTAATATTATATTTAATTTCTTTTTTTTCTTAGTCCTTTGGGCAGTAAAAATGAAAAAATAACAAAGTCATATAATATGCAGCGCAATTTCTATAGATCTAAATCAGATTTGCTCATTGTACGTGTTTAAGAAATGGATCTCTTCTTGTGGTATTCTACAAAGAATAAACACAAGAAAACTGAGTAAAAAAAACTAAAAAATTTTTTAATCATTATTAGAGGTATTACACTCAATTTACCCAATAAGTGACAATATTTTTATTAAATACTCCAAAATATTCACACTGATGCAATATTGTCAACATGGAAATAACAAATAATGGAATATGTTTTAGTAAAAAAATATAAAAATAAAAATAACCTTTACCATTCATGGGCATCATTCACCTGATGACCTGGTTGATCGTGTCTAAACAAATGTACAAAGTTGACAGAATGTTTTTGGTGTGAATTTACAAGACTCAGTTCACCAATTCCCCTGACACTAAACTACAGAAAATACAATCATTTTGAAAGGTACACCATAATGTACCTTTTGGTTTTGCACCTTAGCGATTTTTTTTTCAACGTAACATACTTCAACCTGACTTCATCAGAAGTTCAACTAATTTTTCAACATGGTATCAATTCAAAATGTGTTGTCTTGCCTCTGCATGCACAGTACATGGCACGGTGAAACAAAGACGTTTTTAAAATTCTGGACCAGCGTCTTGTGACACCCTTTCCATCCTTTTGTTTCTACGTCTGAAAAACTTTCCCCTGGCAAAGTCACGTTCTCAACTCTCTTTGCTCTGCTCCACAATCCCATTTCTTATCTGTGTCTCCCATGTTCAAGAGGACCCTGGCAGCTTAGCTCAATCCTTTGAAAACACTGATATTAAAAGAGAGAGATGCTGAGAAGAAAGATGGCGACACAGCCCACCTCACCCCCACCATTTCCCCTGTCTGAACCTTCCGTCCTGTTAGCAGGTGTATGTGTGTGTATGCTGGTGTGTGTGTGTGTGCTTCCTCCAACCAACCATCCACACACACATAATGTCACATGTGCACACACATACATACAATTCTTAAAATAATATTTTTACTATATAATTCATTGCCATTGTTGTGCGGTCTTACATACACACACACACACACACACACACATACTGAAAGAACATTAATCCTCCAATCTACATAGGCACTGGTCGCCTCAGGGGCTGGGGGAGAGGGGGCTCTCCAGCATTCCGTGTAATCTCACATTGTTTTGTGAAAATTGCAGCCTCTGATGATGGGAATTTCATTTTGCCACTGCACGAAGCAGAAGAGAGGGAGGGGAGAAGGGAAAGGAGGAGAGAGAGGGAAAGATATAGGGCAGAAAGAGGAAAGGAGGTAAGGAAGAAGAGGGGGAAAGGGGGTGACAGAAGGAGGCAAAGAAGGTTGTGAAGGAAAAAGAGAAGAGGGGAGGTAAGGAGAAAAGATTTCAGGAGGTTCAGGACAAAGATGGAGATGGTAGGACTGGAGGGAAGGGAGAAAAAGAAAAGACAT